>OW121741.1:98765898-98950898 GCA_933228675.1 Stomorhina lunata
ATAAAAATAGGAAATTTTTGAAAAATTTCCTATAAAAATAGGAAATTTTTGAAAAATTTCCTATAAAAATAGGAAATTTTTGAAAAATTTCCTATAAAAATAAGAAATTTTTGAAACATTTCCTTTAAAAATAAGAAATTTTTTAAAAATTTCCTTTAAAAATAAGAAATTTTTTAAAAATTTCCTTTAAAAATAAGAAATTTTTTAAAAATTTCCTATAAAAATATAAAATAAAAAAATAGAAGTAAGAATTTTTTGAAAAATTTCTTATTTTCGTAGAAAATTTTTTTTTATTTTTATAATAAATTTTTCAAAACTTTTTTATTTTTATTGGAAATTTTTCAAAATTTTTTTAAGAATTTTTTTGAAATTTTTTAAGAAATTTTTTTTTTTTTTTATAGAAAATTTTTCAAAAATTTCTTATTTTTATAGAAAATTTTTCAAAAATTTCTTATTTTTAGAGGAAATTTAAAAAAAAATACTTTTATTTATAAAATTTTTTTAAAAGTTGTTCCTCCTGTAGCTGTCGTAAAGTGATTACTGTTAGTGTAATTAAAATTAAAGAATTTTTTTTAAATTTAATATTAAAATCATTAGAAAAATCGATTTTTTTTTCTATTTTTCTTAAAATTTGAACTTTTTGGCATTTGATAAAAAGTTAACTAAAATTTAAAACTTTAAGCTTTAATTGTAGGGAAAAAAAGTTTATTACAAGTTTCTAAAGAAAACATCGAGATTTTTTTTAAAGAAATAAATTTTAAAAGTTTTTCTATAAATAATTATTACTATTTACATTTTTTTGTTATAAAAATTTTGATTTTGAGTTAAAAGAACTTTTTATGTAAGCTTTTTTATTTAAGTTGATTTTTCTTTTAATTTCTGTCATTTAAATGCAATGAGATACGTTTAATTATTTTAATGAATTTGCTCTCTTTTTATGCTTATTTTCATTTTCATTTTATTAATTTCATTTCACATTTATTAATAATTTCTTTAAAATTTTGGTGTCCATTATATTAAATATATATTTTGAAAATATATACTTTCGATTTTTTGTTATAATTCATTTTATTTGGTTTTTGGCTTAAGTGCAGAGCTTTATTAATTTAAATCTATATTAAATTTTCTATACACAATTTTTTATAAGTTTGTTTGTTTATTTAATTATAAATTCAAGCGATCTCTTGTTTTAAGCAATTACACATTTAAAATTAGTGACTATTCAAAGGTTAATGGTCGAAGTATTTAAATATTTGTATTAAGCTTTAATGGTAAAAGCTCTTAACTAAACTTAACTTTAGGCTGTTAATGTCCTGATAGCGTAAAGTATAACAAAGCAATCAGAAGGTAATTTATTAGAAAAGCAGAAGGTAGTTATTAGAAAAGCTTTAAAGCTTTTCACAAAAATTTTAAGCTGCTCTATAGCGGACTTTGTAAAAGCTTAACTATTATATTTTGTTATCAAATTTAAAGTTTTCATAATTTTCTGGATTAATGACTTGAAATTTTTTTTATTTTAATAGGAAAATTCTAAAAAATTTCTTACTTTTAAAGGAAATTTAAAAAAAAATTTTAATAAAAAATTTTTCAAAAATTTCTTGTTTTTATAGAAAATTTTCCAAAAAATTTTTAATTTTTATTGAATATTTTTTAAAAATTTTCTTATTATTACAGGAAATTCTTTAAAAATTTCTTATTTTTATAGGAAATTTTTCAAAAATTTCTTATTTTTATAGGAAAATTTTTCAAAAATTTCTTATTTTTATTGGAAATTATTTTAAAACTTCCCAACAGGAAATTTTTCAAAAATGTCTTGTTTTTATAGAAAATTTGTCAAAAAATTTCTTATTATTATAAGAAATTCCTTTAAAAATTTCATATTTTTATAGGAATTTTTTTTTTTTTTAAATTCCTCATTTTTATAGGAAATTTTTTTTTAAATTTCTTATTTTTATAGGAAATTTTTCAAAAATTTCTTATTTTTATAGGAAATTTTTTAAAAATTTCTTATTTTTATAAGAAAATTTTTTAAAAATTTCTTATTTTTATAGGAATTTTTTTAAAAATTTCTTATTTTTATAGGAAATTTTTCAAAAAATTCCTATTTTTATAGCAAATTTTTAAAAATTCCTTATTTTTATATAAAACTTTTCAAGCATTTCTTACTTTAATAGAAAATTTTTCAAAAATTTCTTATTTTAATAGAATTTTATTTAATTTCTTATTTTTATAGGAAATTTTTCAAAAATTTCTTATCTTCACTTTAAATTTTTAAAAAAAATTCTTATTTTTAAAGGAAAATTTTCAAAAATTTCTTACTTTTATAGGAAATTTTTCAAAAAAATTTTATTTTTGAAGGAAGATTTTCTAAAAGTTTTTATTTTTATAGGAAATTTTTCAAAAATGTATTTTTTATAGAAAGATTTTCAAAGATTTCTTAATTTAAAAGGAAATTTTTCAAACATTTTTTTTGTTTTATTTTTTATTTTTATAGGAAATTTCTTAAAATGTCTTATTTTTATAAGAAATTTTTCAATAATTTTTATTTTTAAAAAATTTCTTATTTTTGAAAAAAATTTTTAAAATTTTTTATGTTTATAGGAAAATTTTCAAAACTTTCTTATTTTTGAAGGAAGATTTCCAAATTTTCTTATTTTTATAGGAAGGATTCGAAAAATTTCTTATTTTTATAGGAAATTTTTCAAAAATTTCTTATTTTTATACGAAATTTTTCAAAAATCTCTTATTTTTATAGGAAAATTTTCAAAAATTTATTTTTTATAGGAAATTTTTTAAAAATTTCTTATTTTTATAGGAAATTTTTAAAAAATTTCTAAATTTTTATAGAAAATTTTTCAAAAATTTCTTATTTTTTAGGAAATTTTCAAAAATTTCTCGTTGTTTTAAGGAAATTAAAAAAAAAATATTTTTTTAAGGAAATTTTTTAAAAATTTCTTATTTTTTTTAAGACAATTTTAAAAACAAAAATTATTTTTAAGAAAACTTAAAAAATTACCTATTCTTATATTCAAGTTTACAAAAATATCTTAGTTATAGGAAATTTTTCAAGGGTTTCTTATTTTTATAGGAAATGTTTGAAAAATTTTAGAATTTTATACAAAATTTTTTAAAAATTTCTTATTTTTATAGGAAATTTTTTAAAACTTTCTTATTTTTATAGGAAATTTTTCAAAAATTTCTTATTTTTATAGGAAATTTTTCAAAAATTTCAGATTTTTATAGGAAATTTTTCAAAAATTTCAGATTTTTATAGGAAACTTTTAAAAAAAACTTTGATTTTAATATTCAATTTTGAAAAATGTTGTATTTTTATAGGAAATGTTTCAAAAATTTCTTATTTTTATAGGAAAATTTTCAAAAATTTATTATTTTAATAGAAAATTTTTCTAAAATTTCCTATTTTTTAGTGGACATTTTTTTTAAATTATTTATTTTTATTGAAAAATATTCAAAAAATTCTTATTTTTATAGGAAATATTTCAAAAATTTCATATTTTTATAGGAAATTTGTAGAAAATTTCTTATTTTTATGGGAAATTTTTCAAAAATTTCTTATTTTTATAAATTTTTTTTTAAATTTCTTATTTTATAGAAAATTTTTCAAAAGTTTCTTATTTTTATAGTAAATTTTTCAAAATTTTAAATTTTTTTAGGAAATTTTTCAACATTTTTTTTAAAAATTTCTTATTTTTAAAGGAAATTTTTAAAAAATTTCTTATTTTTATAGAAAAATTTTGAAAAATTTCTTATTTTTAAAAATTTCTTATTTTTATAAGAATTTTTAAAAATTTCTTATTTTTATAGGAACTTTTTTAAATCTTTCTTTGTTTTATAGGAAATTTTTCAAATTTTTATTTTTTATAGGAAATTTTTCGAAAATTTCTAATTTTAACAGGAAATTTAAAAAAAAAAATCTTATTTTTATAGATTTTTTTTTAATTTCTCATTTTTATAGGAAATTTTTAAAAAATTTCTTATTTTGATAGGAAACTTTTCAAATATTTCTTATTTTTGTTGGAAAATTTTCAAAAATTTCTTATGTTTTTTGAATTTTTTTTTATTTTTTTTAGGAAATTTTACAAAAACTTCCTCCTTTTAATAGGAAAGTTTACAAAATTTTTTTATTTTTATAGGAAATTTTTCAAAAATGTATTTTTTTTATAGGAAATTTTTCAAAAATGTATTTTTTTTATAGGAAATTTTTCAAAAATTTCTTGTTTTTATAGGAAAATTTTTAAACGTTTCTTTATAAGAAATTTTTCAAAAATTTCCTCTTTTTATAGGAAATTTTTAAAAATTTCTTATTTTTATAGGAAATTTTTAAAAATTTCTTATTTTTATAGGAATTTTTAAAAATTTCTTATTTTTATAGGAATTTTTCAAAAATTTCTTTGTTTTATAGGAATTTTTCAAAAATTTCTTTGTTTTATAGGAAATTTTTCAAAAATTTCTTATTTTTATAGGAAATTTTTCAAAAATTTCTTATGTTTATAGGAAATTTTTCAAAAATTTCTTATTTTTATAGGAAATTTTTCAAAAATTTCTTATTTTTATAGGAAATTTTTCAAAAATTTCTTATTTTTATAGGAAATTTTTCAAAAATTTCTTATTTTTATAGGAAATTTTTAAAAAATTTTTTATTTTTATAGGAAATTTTTCAAAAATTTCTTATTTTTATAGGAAATTTTTCAAAAAATTGTTATTTTTTATAGAAAATTTGTCTAAAATGTACTATTTTCAAAGAAATTTTTGTAAAATTTCTTTTTGGTATAGGAAATATTTTAAAATTTTTCTTATTTTTATAAGAAAATTTTTAAAAGTTCCTTATTTTTATAGGATTTTTTTTTTTTAATTTCTTATTTTTATAGGAATTTTTTCAAAAATTTCTTATTTTTAAATTTTAACCTTACGACTTTGTTAATGAAATACAGCTTTTTAATACCACTAGCTCAGTTAAGCTTTTTTTCCCTAAAGCTTAATACAACTTTAAAATTTTCACCAATTAACTTTACAATATTTTCATAACGTTTATAACGTCTATACCTATTTTCTGATCTAATAACTATTTTTATGCTAAACTTTGATTTTATATTACTATTTTGTAATTTCTTTTAAGCTTAAAGTTAAGATAAACTTAAAACCTTTCATTTTTCGAAGTATTTGCTTATTCCTCTTTAATTTTATCTCATCTGCAAATTTAGGCAAATTTTTAAAATTTCAAAATTAAGTTTTTTTTTATATTATTTTAAATATTTGAGATATGTAACTACTACAACTAATTTAATAAACATTTAAATATATGGTTGATTTTAAAATTAAAAAAAAATTAAAAATTTAATTTACATAAGTTTTCAATATTTACATCATGTTCTTTCACATTTTTTTCATTTCCTTCTTAAGTTCTTCTGCTGTTTAAAAATAATCCATTTGTGGCGCATCCAAGGCTGAGTGCATGGTAAGAGTGACACCGCGATTAATACTAACAGCTGGATAGAAGACACCATATAAATCACGAAATGCTATAGAACCCTGTGGCATGCCATTAACCAGGAAACTTAAAGTGTGTCTTTCCAAATTGAGTAAAACACCGATGGTGCTGCCAGTGCTAATGCCACCCTCAACACGTCGCTCATGCACTGAATTGTGCTGGAACCAGGAACGCTGACGATCGATGTACATGGCAAATGATTTCTCATCTTTACCTGAAAAAGGAAATGAACGAATAAAAAAAAATATATGAAAGAGGATTAATTTTTTTGTGGCTTTTTAATAAATTATAAAAGATTTTTGTTTTTTGTCTGGGGTAAGCAGGAGACAAAGTGTAATATGTTAACAGATATAAAAGCTTTATGGTTAAAAGCTTTTAATTTTAGCTTAAGTATAAACGAAAAAATAAAAGTTTTTAATTTTCTACCAAACAATTTCCTTTTTTCGAAAGCAAAATAAGTTAAAGAAAAACTGATTTTCTTTTATATATTTGTTAATGGATTTTCAATAAAATAACAATGAAAAAGGAAAAACACACAAAAAAAATTTCATTTTTTTTTTTGTTTTGTTGTAAAGTATCAATAGAGGAAGCTGGAAATTTTTTCAAAAAGCTGGAAAACGTGATGGCTGTTTTTAAATTTTGTAGTTTCAATAAACTTTTTTGGTGTGTCTTTAAAAACTGAAAAAATCAATATTCTTTACAGAATACTAAACATAAAAGCTTCAAGTCGTCTTCAAAAAAAGTTCAATATTTAATAAAACCAGGATTTAGAAGGACTACAAAACACAAGCGAAAGCTCATAAAGCCGCTTTGAATGAACATTGAGCCTTTTCAGAAAGCTTTAACAAGCTCATTTAAAAAGTTCTTAAAAGCATTTACAGAAAGATATTTTAGCTTTTCTGAAAGAAATTTGAATTCTAAAACTCTTATTCTAAAACTGACACCAAAACATGTAAGAAAGAGCTATAGTGATAAAACATATAATAAAAACAAGTAAGAAAAGCTATAGTCGGTCAAGCCCGACTATATAATACCCTTCACTACTAAGGTCACATATGGACCAACAATTAAACAAGTTTTCCTTAAGTCTTAGAGACATACATACATATACTATGTGCTATTTTTTCAAAATTTCGAGATTTATATCATTTCCGGCTAAGGGCCTGATATGGGAGCTAGGGTCAATTGTGGACCGATTGTAACCAAATTTTGTTTATTGGTTTATATTTACAAAATATTTATCTGTGTAAAATTTAAGTAATCAAATGCATTTATCTTTAGAGTTTTTGTGCTTTAATGTGTATATAAAGGTCTTTTGGGAATGTGTCTTGTATGGGAGGTATGGTCAAATATGGGCCGATTTCTACAAAATTAGGAACACTGATTAAAGTTACGATAGGCAATACTTGTGCTGAATATTATTAAAATACAACTAAATTTGTGGCTGTAAAGGACCAAAAACTCTATTCCGGGGAGGCATCCCTATGGGAGGTACCCGAAATAGTAATCCGATTTCGCCCAAAAAATATAGGGATTGCCCTTGGATCAAAATTTGAATCTGTGCCAAATTTCATCGAATGATCTTTAAAGTTACGATCTGTAGAGTGATAACAAGCTTACAGGATAACCGGCCAGCCAGCCAGCCGGACGGACATCGTTAAAACAACTCAGGGAGTGATTCTAAGACGATTGGTATACTAAGAGGTATGTCTTAGACCAATATTTCTATGCGTTACAAACATCAGCACAAACCCAATATACCCTTTCCACCTATGATGGTGAAGGGTATAAAAAATTGTGAGGGAAGTAACCGAAATAATGTACTGATTTGGAACAATGGGATGTGGTCATGGCATATTGCAAATTTCACTAATTTATTTTCAAATTGCGTTCTGCACATGGATTACAAGCTTTACATGGCTAGACACAAAGTCTGCCCTTCCAAATGTTACAACTACTCAGGCTAAAATTTCTTTATGTTATATACATCAGCATAAGCTATAGTCTTTCCACATATGATAATAAAAGGTATATCAAATTATAAAATATATATATACTTGAGATAACTTTTTTGATAAAAGAAAAGCTTTTTAAAACTTTTGTCCCAAAGTTCGAAAAAAATAACATGAAAACAAAAGTTCTTATTATTAGAATGTTCTGAATATTATTTTTCAGAAAAGCTTTTTAATAAAAGAAAAGCTTTTTAAAACTTTTATCCCAAAGTTCGAAAAAATAACTCTCAATATAGCACACTTAAAAAGCTTTTGAGAACAAAAGCTCTTATTGTTTTTAGAATGTTCTGAACATTGTTTTTCAAAAAATCTTTTAAAATAATTTTAAAGTTGTCTATTTAATAAGCTTGATGTAACACAAGTGTCATAAACACAAATAAATTTTATAGCTTTTTTAAGCAAAATAAAGCTTTTATTTTGAAATTTGGATGTAGTGCTTTAAAAAAAACTTTTTTTGCTGCCTTTAAAAGCTATCCAATAAATAAACTTAAAAAATTTGTTAAAAAAAGCTTTTAAAAGCTTTTGAGGTATCTATTAAAACCTAAATAACAAATACAATTTAACATTTTTTTAAAAGATCAATAAATATTTAAAAAAATTTTAAATTTGAATGCAAAGCTTTTTAAATGCTTTCAAGCAAGGGTGTTTTTGGATAGCTTTTAAACCCTATTTAAAAAATAAAATTGATTTTTGTAGCCTTTAAAATGTATTCAATAAATATACTTAAAAAAATTTGTTAAAAAAAAACTTTTTAAAGCTTTTGAGGTATCCCTTAAAAACTAAATAAGAAATACATATTAACATTTTTTTAAAAGATGAATATGTAAATATTTTAAAAATTTTGAATTTGAATGCAAAGCTTTTTTTAAAGCTTTCAAGCAAGGGTGTTTTTTGGTAGCTTTTAAACCCTATTTAATAAATATACATGAAAACTTATTAAAATTGATTTTTAAAGTTCATTCTTAAGGTAACATTTTTTAAGCAAAATAAAGCTTTAATTTTGAAATTTGGATGTAATGCTTTAAACAAAACTTTTTTTGTAGCGTTTAAAAGCTATTCAATAAATTATTTAAAAAATTGTTAAGAAGGCTTTTTAAAGCTTTTGAGGTATCCTTTAAAACCTAAATAAAAAACACAATTTAACATTTTTTTAAAAGATCAATAAATATTTTAAAAATTTTGAATTTGAATGCAAAGCTTTTAAGGTTTTTTTGGTAGCTTTTAAACCCTATTGAATAAATATATGTAGATGCAAACTTATTAAAATTGATTTTTAAAGTTCATTCTTGAGGTTACCTTTTTTAAGCTGAATAAAGCTTTTATTTTGAAATTTGGATGTAGTGCTTTAAAACAAACTTTTTTTGTAGCCTTTAAAAGCTATTCAATAAATATACTTAAAAAATTTGTGAAAGAAGCTTTTTGAAAAGCCTTTAAAACCTAAATAAAAAATACAATTTAATTTTTTTTATTAAATCTATAAAAATTAAAAAAAAATTAATTTGAATGCAAAGCTTTTTAAAAAGCTTTCATGCTTTAAAACCCTATCTAATAAATATACATAAAAACTTATTAAAATTGATTGTTAAAGTTCTTTCTTGAGATAACATTTAAAGGCTGTGTAAGATATAAAATTGAACATTTATTTTAAAAGCTTTATAAAACTGATTTGAACTACTTTCGTCTTAATATAATAAACAAATAAAAATGTTCAAGCTTTTATTTTTAAATTTTAAAGCAATAATATTAAAAAAAAAAAACTTTTATGTAAAAGAGTTTTGTGAGAGTTTATAAGAAAAGCTTTAAAAGCTTTAAAAGCTTTTTCAGTTTTTTTTTAAAGTTTTTTCATATAGTAAATTTTATTCTTAATAGAATAAATATTTTCAAAATTTTATTTTTAAATGTTAATGCAATTTTAGTAGAAAAGCTTTAAAATAATAAAAGCTAGCTAAAATGAAGCTTTCATGAAATGCTTTTTCCAAAATATCTAAATTTATATACATATTAAAGCTAATATTCATAATTGATACAGAATTACTTCTGAAAAAGCCTTTAATGCGTTATTCACAGTTTTTACCAAAGCTTTTAAAATAAGTTTTATATAGATTTTTTTAATGTCGCTTTTTTGAGGAAACTTTTAAAAAATGCTTTTCCCATATAAATCTAAACAAATTATTATATAGCAATAGCTTTTACTCATAAATTTGAGTGAATTACTTCTGAAAAATCTTTGAAAGAACTATTTTTCAGAATTTTTTAAAAAGCTTTTTTAAAGATTTTTTTAATTAATGACTTATTGCAATAGTTTAATACGTAAAAAAGCTTTAAATCTGAAAAAGTTTTTGAGAAAGCTTTTTATTTCTGAAAAGCTTTTGAGAAATACTTTCTAAAAATATCTTATCAAATAAACATATAAAAGATTTTATTCATAAATTCGACTTAATTATTAATACAAAAAATGCTGAAAAAAGCTTTTTTTAGAGTTTTTTTAATATGTAAAATATTTTTATTCATAAATTCGACTAAATTACGAATGAATAAAACTTTGAAAAAGCTATTTTAGGGATTTTTTTAAAAGCTTTTTAAGCTTTTTTTAATTGGAATAAATTGGTACCTTCAAACTTTTATTGGAAAATTAAAGTGAAATATTTTGAAAAAGCTTTCAATTCGAGAATGTTTTGAGAGATAATTTGTCGAAATGTCTTAACATATAAATAAATAAGTGATTTGACTCATAAATTCGATTTAATTACTATACATACATTTTTTATTTATAGATTTTTTGAAAAAGCTTTTTGAGAATTTTTTTTAATTTATGACTAATTGGTATAAATTGAAAAATTTAGAATTTTTTAATGTATAAAATATTTAATTCATAAATTCGACTGAATTACAAATGAATAAAACTTTGAAAAGGCTAGTTCAGAGATTTTTTTAAAAAGATTTTTAAGTTTTTTTTTTTTTTTTAATTGGAATAAATTAATACCTTTAAACTTTTATTGGAAAATTAAAATGAAATATTTTGAAAAAGCTTTCGTTTTTAATATACAAAAGATTTTATTCATAAATTCGATTTAATTACTATACATAGATTTTTTGAAAAAGCTTTTTAAGAGATTTTTTTTATTTATGACTAAATTGAAAAAATTTAAAATTTAAATGAAATATTTTAAAAAGCTTTCACTTCGAGAACGTTATTGAAAAAGCTATTTATCTTTGAAAAGCTCCTGAATCAATATTTTTTTTTTCTAAATTCATAAAAATATTATACAAAAGTTATGACAAACTTTTAAATTAAAATTTTTATACAAAACTCCTAATTCATTTCTGAATAAGGGGGCAAAATTCGAATAACGTACTTCAGAAAACTTTCTAAACTTTTTGTTAAAGCCTTATAAAAGCTTTAAAGAAAGAGTTATATGTAAACTTTTAAACTTGTATTCTCAAATAATAATTACATACTTTTGCAAAAGCTTTTTATAATATAATTTTTCAGTTCCCAAACTGCTCTATTAACCCCATCTCTGTCAAAAAGTTAAACAATATCCAAACAAAAGTAGCTTCAAACAAAAAGTTTTTCTTCTATTTATCTCCCCTTCAAAACCCAAGTTTATGACAATAAACACCCCTAACACTCCCTCAAAAAATAGATAAAAAGCAAAAACTGAAATTTTTAAAAGAATAACTCAAGTTTCTACTACTAGAATCCAAAAAGGCGTGACAACAAGCACCAAAAGCACTTGCGAATCAAACAAAAACTTTAACACAAACAAAAGCTTAACAAAAAAACTTTATATATTGAAATCTTAAGTTTGGCAACTGATCTGAGTATTGGAAACAAATGAAAATTGAAAATCTTTAAAGAAGAAAAAAAAGCAATAAAAGAAATAAGTAGCAAATATTGGAAATTTTGTTACATTTGAAGCAAAAAAAGAAAAAACTTTTGATATTTTGTTTCTTAAATAATAAGTTAAGAAACTGTTGCGCTTTTTGGATGAGAGTGTAACTGTGAGATAAAATTTGCCAATTGAACAATAAGAACAACAATGTTAACTAAGAAGCATAAACGGAAACGGAAGTTTTGTTTTTAGAGATATAGACAGTCAAACATACACACATTTATGGGGACAGACACAGACAAAGTTACTTAATAAACAACAGAGAAGTATTGGTAGAATTATGTGTATGAAAAGTTTCAGAGTAGCTTTTTCTAAAGTTTTGGTGGTTGATATTTAAGGGAATCTAAAGTGTATTTATACGGAGACTAAGATAAAATTCAATTGAGATGCGTTTAATTTGTTTCTAGTCTTTAATCCCCAAACGTAAGAAGGGAAAATAATGCAGTTAAATTGATAAATGTTACTATTTTCTTGGATCTTAATACTACATCTTTGAGTATTTTTGTGATTTTGTAGTTGTTTAAGTATCACTAGAAAAAATGATTTGATTTGAATTTTAAGAACTCAATCATCACATTCTGGGTATATACTCGTATAAGGATCCAAAATAGATTTACTTTACATTACGTTACAAATAGAAAAACAATCCTACAATAACCTTATCGCCTACATTGAAGGGTATATAAAGGCGTTACATTTCTTCAATTACCAAAACTTCATTGCTCTAAAATACTTAAGTCAAAGATTTATGTAGGGTTCATATAACTCAAGCGCCTGACGATTGAGTGAAATCTACAAGTATTTTGTTTTTGTTACAATAACAATAACACATGTAAATTTGACTCAATCGTCAGACGCTTGAGTTATACGAACCCTACATTAATATATAGCACTTGCATATGGGCAAATCCTGCGTGACGGACGATACATTTGTACGGATTTTCTTGTATTTAAATGTATCCCATTGTCGTTTTACATTAGATATCTTTCCACAGATTTCAGAGAATATTAGCCCATCGATTGTGATATCGAATGGCATTTGTTAATTAATATATTTGTTTTGGGGGAAAAAGATATTCGCTTTTAAAGTGCTGTGACGGACGCTACAAAAATTGGAAGTGACTTTTTTTTAACTCATGTTTTTGTAAAATTCATCAAATCGGTCATGGTAATAAAAAAAATTTTAAATACATTAAAGATAGAGCAAAATCAAAGGATTACAAAACAGATTTTTAAAAATATTTTAATGTTTCCAGTTTCACCAAAAATTCATAAATGAACTGTTGCGGACGCTACGTGATGGCCGATACAGTTTTTACTTGAATGTTTTTTATTAGAAAAATTCATATTTCATATTTTTTTTACGAATTCGTTAATCAGTGAAAATAATTGTTTTATTTGTTCCCGAATTTTATCTACTTCCTTTTCATGTTCGCGGTTAAAATTGCGATTTAATATTTTACAAAACGGCTATAAGTTCCCTTTACGAACCAAGTTCAATTGAAAAAAAAAGAAAAATTGCACTAGTCAAACTAAAAAAAAACCTTTATTTCTGTGACGGACGCTATACACTGTGAGCCCTTGTTTACTTGACGTTATTTCTATCACTCCAATTACTTTTGATGGGGTCTTTTACATCTAATTGTATAAAATTAAGCAGACTTTGAGCTCCTACTGAAACTTGATACCTAAATGGATGTTTTTGCGATTTTTAAGAGCTTTTAAAAAACCTATTATTTTAAAAAATTTATAAAAAATCGAAATAAAGACCTGCCATTCATGAAGAGAGCAATCAAAAATTGTATCCATTATATATTCTAATAAATTAATATATGGTAAATTTTTTCATAAACACAAATACGTGATTTTAACAGTTTTAAATTTCGTCCTTGGTTTAATGTTTTTCAGATTAGCCCATATATTAATTTTGAGTATGGTCGTTTTGAAACGTCCCATGAAAAAGATAGAACCGCTTTTACTCTAATTCGGCAACAACTAATAGAGACGAATATCCAATGAGGGAAAGCTAAGGCACACACACGTGCCCATGAAATGGGTGATTGTTTGTGCATTGACGTGTTATTCGTTGCTCTTTATCCACTTTAATTTCAGTTTTGGCAGAAAAAAGTGTATGAAGTATCTTTATATTATATAGTCTTTGCTTAAATCATTTTATACCAACAACTTATTTCTCGACTCAATTACCTGGAGAACAATTTTCTTCTAATAAACCTAAAAATATGTGTTTCTATCTAATGCGAAAAAAAAAACTAAATTCTTTCTAATGATATTTCTAAAACTTAAATTTCTTTGGCACAACAACAATAACAGGCGGGAATAAGGTTAATAAAACTCTTAAAAATATTTCAAAATAACAACAAAGTACGAGTATCATATTAAGTTTATACCTAAAACTTAGTCAAAAACTTACGACTTAGTATCGCATAATAAAGTTTATGAAATGTAACTCGTGTTAGCTGTAGCATGTACGAGTAACAATATCATAAGAATGAAGTACGAGCAGATAAATGAACATAATTTTGGGAAAAGTTTTTCAAGTTAAACATGATGGTTTTGAAATACATATAAAAAAGGAAATTGTGCAAAACTTAACAAAGTAAGAAAGTGCTATAGTAGGGGAAAGACCGACTTTATTTAACCCTCTACCACTGAGGTCAAATTTGGACCAAATACTTTTGGTTCAAAATCATCAGAACAATAACCCGAGATTTAAGCCATTTTCGGTAGTTGAATTAGGGTTATTTTTTCTATATTTCTATAGAAAAAAAATTTATAATGAAATTTTTTCTATAAAAAGAATTAAAATGAACATTTTTCTATAGAAACAATTTTATAATGAAAATTTTTCTATAGAAAAAATTTTATAATGAAAATTTTTCTATAGAAAAAATTTTATAATGAAAATTTTTATAGAAAAAAATTTATTTATTTATTTGGGAATTAATTATTCGAACTTTAGAATTAATTGAAAAATAAGGTTTAATCAGGCCTGAGTTCACTTAATTTTCAAATTATTAATTTTGAAAATTAGAAAAGCAATTGTGGAGAAAAACTGAAAAAAAAAACAATTGCTTATTTTCTTATTTTCAAAATTAATAATTTGAAAATTTAATGAACTCAACCCCTGATTAAACCTAATTTTTGAAAAAATTTTATAATGAAAATTTTTCTATTGAAAAAATTTTATAATACAAAATTTTCTATAGAAAAAATTTTATAATACAAAATTTTCTATAAAAAAAATTTTATAATGCAAATTTTTTATAGAAAAAATTTTACAATGAAAATTTTTCTATACAAAAAATTTTAAAATTAAATTTTTCTATACAAAAACTGTATAATGAACGTTTTTCTATATAAAAAATTTTATAATGAAAATTTTTCTATAGAAAAAATTTTACAATGAAAATTTTTCTATAGAAAAAATTTTACAATGAAAATTTTTCTATAGAAAAAATTTTTTAATGAAATTTTTCTATAGAAAAAATTTTAAAATGAAAATTTTCTATACAAATAAAACTGTATAATGAACATTTTTTTATATAAACAATTTTATAATGAAAATGTTTATATAGAAAAAATTTGATAATGAAAATTTTTATATAGACAAAATTTTATAATGAACATGTTTCTATGGAAGAATTTTATAATGAAATTTTTTCGATAGAAAATTTATTTTTATGAAAATTTTTGTATAGCAAAATTTTATAATGAAATTTTTCTATAGAAAGATTTGATGATGGAAATTTTTGTATAGAAAATTTTTTAACAAAAATTTTTATATAAAAAAAAAAATTAATGAAATATTTTTCTATAGAAAAATTTTACAATAAAATTTTTCTATAGAAAAATTTTATTGTAAAATTTCTTCTACAATAAAATTTTTCTATATAAAAAATTTTACAATGAAAATTTTTCTATAGAAAAAATTTTAAATTTAAATTTTTCTATACAAAAACTGTATAATGAACATTTTTCTATATAAAAATTTTTATAATAAAAATTTTTATATAGAAAAAATTTGATAATGAAAACTTTTATATAGACAAAATTTTATAATGAATGGAAGAATTTTATAATGAAATTTTTTCTATAGAAAATTTTTTTTTATGAAAATTTTTGTATAGTAAAATTTAATAATTATATTTTTCTATAGAAAGATTTGATGATGGAAATTTTTGTATAGAAAATTTTTTAATAAAAATTTTTGTATACAAAAAATTTTATAATAAAAATTTGTAAATTTAATGAAAAATTTTTCTATAGAAAAATTTTACAATAATATTTTTCTATAGAAAAAATTTTACAATAAAATTTTTCTATAGAAAAAATTTTATAATGAAAATATTTCTATAGAAAAAATGTTATAATAAAAATTTTCCATTAGAAAAAATTTTATAATGAACATTTTTATAGAAAAATTTTTTGATGACAATTTTGGTATAGTAAAATTTTATAATGAAAATTTTTCTATAGAAAGATTTGATAATGAAAACTTTTGTATAGAAAATTAAAAAAAAAAAAATTTGTATAAAAAAAAAAATAATGAAAATTTTTTTATAAAAAAAAATTTGTAATGAAAATTTTTCTATAGAAAAAATTTCATAATGAAAATTTTTCTTTAGAAAAAATTTTACATTAAAAATTTTTCTATAGAAAAAATTTTACATTAAAAATTTTTCTATAGAAAAAATTTTATAATGAAAATTTTTCTATAGAAAAAATTTTAAAATTAAATTTTTCTATACAAAAACTGTATAATGAACATTTTTCTATATAAAAAATTTTATAATAAAAATTTTTATCTAGAAAAAATTTTATAATGAAAATTTTTATATAGACAAAATTTTATAATGAAAATTTTTATATAGACAAAATTTTATAATGAACATTTTTATATGAAAGAATTTTATAATGAAATTTTTTCTATAGAAAATTTTTTTTTATAAAAATTTTATAATGAAATTTTTGTATAGAAAGATTTGATGATGGAAATTTTTATATAGAAAATTTTTTAATAAAAATTTTTTAATAAAAATTTTTGTATAGAAAAAAATTTATAATAAAAATTGGTAAATTTAATGAAAAATTTTTCTATAGAAAAAATTTTACAATAAAATTTTTCTATAGAAAAAAATTTATAATGAAAATTTTTCTATAGAAACAATTTTATAATGAAAATTTTTCTATAGAAACAATTTTATAATGAAAATTTTTCTATAGAAAAAATTTTGTAATGAAAATTTTTCTATAGAAAAAATTTTATAATAAAAATTTTCCATTAGAAAAAATTTTATAATAAATATTTTCCATTAGAAAAAATTTTATAATGAACATTTTTATAGGAAAAATTTTTTGATTAAAATATTTGTGTAGTAAAATTTTAAAATGAAAATTCTTGTATAGAAAATTTTGTAATGAAAATTTTTTATAGGCAAAATTTTGTAATAAAAATTTTTCCATAAATAAAATTTTATGTTGAAAATTTTTCTATAGAAAAAATTTTATGATAAAAATTTTTCTATATAAAAAATTTTGTTATGAAAATTTTTCTATTGAAAAAATTTTGAAATGAAAATTTTTCTATAGAAAAAATTTTTTAATGAAAATTTTTCTATAAAACAAATTTTATAATGAAAATTTTTCTCTAAAAAAAAATTTATAATAAACATTTTCTATAGAAAAAAATTAGTATCGAAAACTTCTCTGTAGAAAAAAAATAATATCTAAAGCTTTTTATAGAAAAAAAAAATTAGAAGAAAATTTTCTATAAAAATGTTAATAATAAAAAATTTTGAATAGATCAAATTTTGAAACAAACAATTTTCTATAAAAAATTTTTTTAATAGAAAAAATTTTATAATTAAAATTTTTCTACAGAAAAAATTTTATAATTAAAATTTTTCCAAGGAAGTAATTAAGTGAAATCAAAAATTAATGAAAAAATTTTATTTATGGAAATTTTTCCATAGAAAAATTTTATAGTGGAAATTTTTTATAGAAAAATTAAAATTTTGTAGTAGAAAGAATTTTCAAATGAAAATTTTGTACTCGTAGTAGAAAAAATTAAAAAAAAAATTTTCAATAGAAAAAATTTCTACGGAAAAGTTTAAGATCGAAATTTTCTATTGAAAAATTTCCTTAAAAAAATATTATATCAAGTATTTTTCATGTAACAAAAAAATTTGAATATTATGTTGTTGTTTTTTTTTAATAAAAAAACAAAATTTTGGGTCATTTTAGTCCCCATGTGTTTTAAGGGTTAAAATATATAAGGGTTAGATTAATATAAAAAATATTTAATCTTGCCGAAAATAATTATTTCCATGTATTTTTATTAAAATTCGGAAATTATTACTTAATATTCTGTAACCTCGCTACGAATGTTTTTAGGAAGTCCAAATTTTGACCTTTGACCCTGGTGAGGAAAGGTTTAATCTCATCCAGTATTAAAAAGCCTTTTGAGGAAGCATACGTTTTTTATTTAAAAAAAATCTTTGGTGAATATCAATTTTTAAGACTAATGGTCTAAGTATTTTGAAAGATATCGTCTAAATAATATAAGGTTATAATTTTAATCTATGACGAGAGTCCGAATGTGAAATGCTCACAAGACTCCCAACATTCGTTTATTACGAGTATTTTCAACAAAAGGGGCTACCACTTATCCAAAAGTAACCCAATTTGTTTAAATGAAGTAGTATACAAATGTTGGTCTGAGTGTAATATTTCTGTATATACTTTGGCAACTTTCATGGTGTAGGGTATAAAAATTGCGAAACACCACATCTAGAAAAAAACAATCCAAAGAAACAAAATAGCGACAACACATGCAATGTGTATAAACAGGATATTAAGTCAAAAGCTTTTTAAATCCAATACACCCAACTACACACATACACTTGTCTATTGTATAGGAAAAAGATACACTCATATACTTAAAGCTAAATACACTTATACTGGGAGTTTAAAATAAACGACAGGAAAAGCTAAAAGTTTTGTTCATAGAAAATATTTTTTATGAGATTGTCTAGAACAATAACGCGAAACACGTAACAGTCAAAAAAAAAAAACTCATATCTACTAAGAAACAAAAAAAAAATGACTTGGTAGTGAAATAAGCCAAAATAACAAGTCATCACGTTTACAAAGCTTTGAAATAGGGTGAGAATCTTAATAGGGTTAGAAAAGGGGGGCTGTCTAGCTAAGAATAATGTAATAAAAAGTTAATGACAGTGGGTCAAAAGTAAAAAAGAATTTATTCAAAACTTCTCATATATGTTATTAACAGATACAAATGCCTCAAAATTCTTTCTTAGTTCAATTTCGATTGAAACGTTTCAAATTGAAATCCTTTTAAAACATATTGACACTTAACAAATTTTCAATTTAATTCCATCACTCAACAAATAACTTAGATAAATTTCGCCCCAAAAACCACATGAGAATACCCTTTTTTCGTCACTGTTTCGAAACTTTAAAACATTTTTAGCCTTAACGCAAACGTAAAAAACTTTTCAACATTTTAGTGTCAGTGTCAGTTAGTGCGTGTGGGAGGTAGTTAGAAAACAAGACGAAAAAAGGAAAAACAAGCTGCTACTCAAGAAACTCCTAAATACCAGCGCACGAGGAATAGCAGAAAACAAAAATCCATACAAAGTTTTAGTATTTTTAACTGCAGTAGTGTCTTATGAAATTTTAATTTGAAAACTTGTGATGAGCTTTTTTAACACGTGTCAAATGGTGCAGAAATATTTCGAGCAAAGGAGAAGAAGTTTTGGTAAATAAGAAAGTATAGACAAAAGTATACACCCGTGCTGGCAAGTAGAAGATAATTTTGTTGTCTATCGAGGAAGATGGCATTTCGAAGTCACTCCTAAAACATAACCGACTTAAGATTATAATTTGACTTTAACTAAATAAGAAGAGTTAAGGATCAACAAAGTAAAAAAGTAATATTGCTTTTATAAACCAAAATCTCCTGTTCGAATTTCAATGGAATTGGTCCACATTTGACCATACCTCCCATACCACAGCTATTAACTCCATATCTCCCATGATACCTTTCCACCTTTGTTGGTGTATAGCAAAAAACGCACGTAAACTAGTGATAGCCCCTTATTGACGAGTTGTAGAGCATTTTACATTCAGACTGTCGCCTGAGCCTGTTCTGTTCATCAAAAGCTTTTTTGAAAGAAATTTTATATCATATAAATGTCATATAAAGTTTTTTTGTGAAAAGATTTTTTGAGGTGCAATTTTTGTTTCAGTGTTTTTCAAAATGTTTTAACTAAAAGCTTTATTCATAAACAATTTTTATACTTAATACTTATACTTTAAAAAAGCTCTATTCCTAAAACTTTAAGAATGAACAAAATTTTGTTAAAGTTTCTTGTTTGTGAAAATTTAATGTCTTTTAAAAAAGCTCTTACTATAGGAATCTTTTTCCAAGTGTCGAATTGTAACAATTCGCCATCAAAGTACTTCCAAATAAAGACTTCATTGAAAGCTTTCTCTGAAGGGTTTAATTAGACTGATTTTATTATAATAACACTAATATATATGAAGGAATGCTCATCCAATACCAAAGTTCTTTATTTTACTGAAAAAGCTTACTCTCAATGTTTTAAAAGGAAAGTTCTTTCGCCAGCAAAATTCTTCACTACGCTGACTTCGTTGGAAGCTTTCACTGAATGTTAAGGGACTGACTATACATTCCATAGATTCAGGAAAATGTATTGATTTCAAAGCTTTCTAATTAAGACTTTTAATGCTATTTTGATATAATTTTCTTTTTTTTGTATAAAAGCTCTTAATTAAGATTGCTTTTATTTTTATAAAAAGCCTTTTACGAATAATGTGGTTGTGGAATAATGTGGTTCTCAGGTTAAGCTTTTTAACGAAAATTTAATTTAACAAAAAGCTTTCTAATTAAGACTTTTAACGCTATTTTGATATCTTTTTCTTTTTTTCGTATAAAAGCTTTTAAAGATTGCTTTTATTTTCTTAAAAAGCCATTTTTAACGAAAATTTAATTTAACGAAAAAGCTTTTGAACTATTAATCATTCATAAAAGATTCTTTTTGTCGGATTTTTTTCATAAACTGTTAAAATCTTGTTATGGGATTATCTACAAAAATCTTCTTTCATCAGCTTTCTTTCACTGAAAAAGGTGTCTCTAAAAGTTTCGAAGGTAAAGCTCTTTCACCCTCAAAGTTCTTTAAAATACTGACTTTATAGAAAAATTTCTCTAAATGTTATATTGAATATTTTAAATTCTGTAATTTTAGGAAATTGTTTTCATTTAAAGTTTTTTAATTATCGTTTCTAACGAAAAGCTTTAATATTTGTTGACAAAAGCTATCTATAAAAAAAAATATTTTTTTATTATTATAATTTTTATTTAAGAGAGCTTTTTTATTAAATTTCTGCTTTTATATTTTTAAAGCAATTCATTTCAGTCGAGCTAATGTGCCTCACAGGTATAGCTTTTTAACAAAAATTATATTTTACAAAAAGCTTTTGATCTATTTCTGTCGATAGCTCTTTTCATAGAAGATTATTTTGGACGGATTTTACAGGAAAACTTAATTCTACAAAAAGCTTTTTCATCAGCAAAGTTCTTTAACATACAGTGAAAAATTTCTCTGAATGTTTTGAAAATAAAGCTTTTATGCCTGCAAAGTTCTTTAAAATACTGACATTTTGAAAATATTTAAAGTTTCTTAGTTTCAGAAAAATGTATTTAATTTATTAAAAGCTTTTTACTTAAGGTTTTTAACGAAAAGATTTTTTTTAACAAAAGCTTTATTCATAAAAAATTCCTTGCTATAATTTTCTTTCATTGTCTAAAAGCTTTAAATAAATAAGTGCTTTTAAACAAAAATTTAATTTCACGAAAAGCTTTTAACGTAATTTATTTCCATAATTTTCTTTTTTTTTTGTTAAAAAAAAACTTTAAATTTAATAACTGCTCTCTTTTTTTACATTTTTTTTGGCAGGTTGAGTTTTTAAACGAAAACTTACTTTTATAAAAAGCTTTTAACCTTAAGTTGTTTTTTGAGCTATTTTTGCCAAAGCTCTATTCATAAAAGTTTATTTTTTATTGATTTTTTTTTCATAAATTTAAAAATTTCCGTTTCAGAGTGAGTTTTTCCTCAAAAACTTAATTCTGCAAAGAGCTTTTCAATAAAGCTGTTTTCAAACTCAGTTCCTAAAGTTGTTTTTGAGCTATTTTTGTCATAAGCTCTTTTCATAAAAGTATATTTTTGACCGAATTTTTGTATATCTTTTTTTCATTGTATGAAAGCTTTAACTAAATAACTGCTTTTAAACGAAAATTTAATTTTACGAAAAGCTTTTAACCTGAAGTTGTTTCTTTGAGCTATTTTTGCCAAAAGCTCTATTCATAAAAGCTTATTTTTTACTGATTTTTTTCATTCCTTTAATTTTACTAAAAGCTTTTCAATAAAACTTTTTTCAAACTTATTAAAGTTGTTTTTGAGCTATTTTTGACGAAAGCTCTATTCATAAAAGTTTATTTTTGACCGAATTTTTTCATAAATTGAAAAAATTATTTTAAAGCGAAAGCTTTTCATCGAAAATTTTTCTTTTAACTTTATTATTTTTTTATACAAAAAGCTTTTATAACTTATTTATCCAAAAGATCGCTTGAATTAAAGACGTTCTTATTTAAAAATTTTTCATAAAGAAGTTTAATCTAAGAAATATTTTACCGTAACATAAACTTCTTATTTTTTAATACAAAGATTTATCTATGAGTTTCAATCTTTAAATCTTGTAAATCTTATACATAATTTATTATTTTTTATACTTGACAATGAATTTCTAATAAATTTCCCCCAAGAAATTACTAAACCTGTTGACCATTAGAGGATCCCAGGCTTATATTAAATGAAAGAAAGTTTAAAACTTATTAGATTTAAGTAAAACTTTCCAAAACTTTTAATTAATCTACAGATACTTAGCGCAAATTATAAGAATTTTACTCAAATTATAACAATTTCCTAATTTCAGTTAGTTAATTTTACTTAAATTTATTTGGAACCCTCTACTGCCACTGTTTATCCCAGAAAACCCTGAGAAAACCAACAAAAAAATCCTTTGAAATTCTTTATATTAAATATTTTTCAATGGCAGGCCATAGTCCGGTGCATTTTATTGCAATAAACTACTATTGTCCTTCTTCCTTTGGCAAAAAATGAAAAAAAAAACTAAAAATTCTTTTATTCCTTTACAAGACTTCCTACAATACCCATAACTCTACCACAAAGTTAATACCTTTACAGGATTTAATATACATATACTTTTTTTTGCAAACTCCTGCTATGCAATGAATAGACTCGATACTTACCCAACATTTTATTGCGATTAACGTCAATGCGTGCCACACCAAAGGCTGGATCTGTATCGGCTGTATAATTGTCAATGGTAAATTCCCAATAATGGATACCTCGTGAGAAACCCACCGAACCCAAGGCGACGCGATGTTCCCAGCCTTCAACGGAGACAGTGGAATTGTTATTGCTAAAGATGAGACCAGAACCGGGACCACCGCTTAAAACGGGATCAAAGGTAAACCAGGCAACTGTAAGAAAAAAAATGAAAAAAAATATTTTAATAAAATCTTGAAAAAAATGAAAACTAAACTAAACAACAAATCGATTGTGGAAACCCCTAGGAACCACAACATGTTATGCAGTCAGTTTATGTGTAAAAAAAGCGTACAAATAATACCAGAAACAATATTTAAACAGACACAGGAAAGACAGACAAATAAGCTTTGTTAAGCCAATATCAAGGAAATTCAATTTGATTGCATTTCCTTGTTATGTTTTGTAATATTCTTCTCCTTTACTTTTTTTGCTTCTTTCCTTCTTTTCTAAATCCGTTAGTTGTTTTTTTTTTTGCTAGTGTTTAACAGTTGTTGTAGTAACCGTTTTTATGTAAATGTATGTGTTGGGTAGTTGTTATGATGTTATTGTCTGCACCGCAAAGTATGCTATAGGTTTTGTTAAATTCTTGCTACAGGAAAAGTACAAAGTACTTTAGATGTAAACTACCTGCAATTTTTAAATTCGTCATGTTTCTTTTTTTAGTTGGATTAGGTTACTAAAGAAGGGTCTTAAATCTTTACTGTAATTTCTTGGTTTGTATATTGTTTCATTTATTTATTGAGTTTTAGTTTAATGGTCTGTGTTCACTTCAAATGTATAAGTTATTGACTGTTTATTATTAGCTGTTCACTAAATTTTAAATAAATAAGAAAAAGTTTAATCTTAAGTCATTGTCTAGTTATACTCAAGTCATTGTCTAGTCATGGTTTAGTCATAGTCTAGTCGTAGTCTAGTCATAGTCTAGTCATAGTCTAGTCATAGTCTAGTCATAGTCTAGTCATAGTCTAGTCATAGTCTAGTCATAGTCTAGTCATAGTCTAGTCATAGTCTAGTCATAGTCTAGTCATAGTCTAGTCATAGTCTAGCCATAGTCTAGCCATAGTCTAGTCGTAGTCTAGTCATAGTCTAGTCATAGTCTAGCCATAGTCTAGCCATAGTCTAGTCATAGTCTAGTCGTAGTCTAGTCATAGTCTAGTCATAGTCTAGTCATAGTCTAGTCATAGTCTAGTCATAGTCTAGTCATAGTCTAGTCATAGTCTAGTCATAGTCTAGTCATAGTCTAGTCATAGTCTAGTCATAGTCTAGTCATAGTCTAGTCATAGTCTAGTCATAGTCTAGTCATAGTCTAGTCATAGTCTAGTCATAGTCTAGTCATAGTCTAGTCATAGTCTAGTCATAGTCTAGTCATAGTCTAGTCATAGTCTAGTCATAGTCTAGTCATAGTCTAGTCATAGTCTAGTCATAGTCTAGTCATAGTCTAGTCATAGTCTAGTCATAGTCTAGTCATAGTCTAGTCATAGTCTAGTCATAGTCTAGTCATAGTCTAGTCATAGTCTAGTCATAGTCTAGTCATAGTCTAGTCATAGTCTAGTCATAGTCTAGTCATAGTCTAGTCATAGTCTAGTCATAGTCTAGTCATAGTCTAGTCATAGTCTAGTCATAGTCTAGTCATAGTCTAGTCATAGTCTAGTCATAGTCTAGTCATAGTCTAGTCATAGTCTAGTCATAGTCTAGTCATAGTCTAGTCATAGTCTAGTCATAGTCTAGTCATAGTCTAGTCATAGTCTAGTCATAGTCTAGTCATAGTCTAGTCATAGTCTAGTCATAGTCTAGTCATAGTCTAGTCATAGTCTAGTCATAGTCTAGTCATAGTCTAGTCATAGTCTAGTCATAGTCTAGTCATAGTCTAGTCATAGTCTAGTCATAGTCTAGTCATAGTCTAGTCATAGTCTAGTCATAGTCTAGTCATAGTCTAGTCATAGTCTAGTCATAGTCTAGTCATAGTCTAGTCATAGTCTAGTCATAGTCTAGTCATAGTCTAGTCATAGTCTAGTCATAGTCTAGTCATAGTCTAGTCATAGTCTAGTCATAGTCTAGTCATAGTCTAGTCATAGTCTAGTCATAGTCTAGTCATAGTCTAGTCATAGTCTAGTCATAGTCTAGTCATAGTCTAGTCATAGTCTAGTCATAGTCTAGTCATAGTCTAGTCATAGTCTAGTCATAGTCTAGTCATAGTCTAGTCATAGTCTAGTCATAGTCTAGTCATAGTCTAGTCATAGTCTAGTCATAGTCTAGTCATAGTCTAGTCATAGTCTAGTCATAGTCTAGTCATAGTCTAGTCATAGTCTAGTCATAGTCTAGTCATAGTCTAGTCATAGTCTAGTCATAGTCTAGTCATAGTCTAGTCATAGTCTAGTCATAGTCTAGTCATAGTCTAGTCATAGTCTAGTCATAGTCTAGTCATAGTCTAGTCATAGTCTAGTCATAGTCTAGTCATAGTCTAGTCATAGTCTAGTCATAGTCTAGTCATAGTCTAGTCATAGTCTAGTCATAGTCTAGTCATAGTCTAGTCATAGTCTAGTCATAGTCTAGTCATAGTCTAGTCATAGTCTAGTCATAGTCTAGTCATAGTCTAGTCATAGTCTAGTCATAGTCTAGTCATAGTCTAGTCATAGTCTAGTCATAGTCTAGTCATAGTCTAGTCATAGTCTAGTCATAGTCTAGTCATAGTCTAGTCATAGTCTAGTCATAGTCTAGTCATAGTCTAGTCATAGTCTAGTCATAGTCTAGTCATAGTCTAGTCATAGTCTAGTCATAGTCTAGTCATAGTCTAGTCATAGTCTAGTCATAGTCTAGTCATAGTCTAGTCATAGTCTAGTCATAGTCTAGTCATAGTCTAGTCATAGTCTAGTCATAGTCTAGTCATAGTCTAGTCATAGTCTAGTCATAGTCTAGTCATAGTCTAGTCATAGTCTAGTCATAGTCTAGTCATAGTCTAGTCATAGTCTAGTCATAGTCTAGTCATAGTCTAGTCATAGTCTAGTCATAGTCTAGTCATAGTTTAGTTAATGTTTCGTTCCTCGTTAAGTATTTCTTTAAAATCAATCCAAGTACTCTTATGCTTAAAATTTCTTAAACTGAATAAGAATTATAATGTTAAACAAATAAAATGAAATGTAAAGAAAAAAAGATGCAAATAAAAAAGTGTTTTTAGGTTTGTTTCGCTTTATTTCGATATTTTGCATAGACAATATAATTCGTATTTATTTTGTCTCTCAAATAAGATATAATGTGTGGTTTTCGATCTGATATTAAACTGGAGTCTTATGTTAAACATTTAAATAAGATGTTTGATATCCAATCATTTTTGGAAACCCAATTTTTGTAATTTGCTAAATTGATTAAAAAAGATTTGAATAAATTGTTATTTTTGAATCACTGATTGACTAAATCACTTTCAATATTGGTTTGAAATTAATTTCTTTGATGGCATAAAAAATTCTATTAATTTTCTATTTATTTATTAGCTTTTACCTTAATACTTTTCTTTGAACATAAAAATAATTGAATTGCCGTCGTTTATTTTTTAGTATAATCGCTGCTCTCTCACCTAGACATCAGCTTTATATCCTTGTCATTTACACACCATCTTACATTAAGTAATTAAATATTAAGAACTAATCAATTTTCTATTTAAAATCCCTTAAGGCATTTTATGACTAGACTTTACTGGCTATAACTGAATACGCAAATGTCTGTCCGTCAGCCTGTCAGTGTCTCTAATGGCGGCGGAGCGGCCTAAAGAAGAAAAACAATTTAAATGAAAATTAAATAAAATATCGCGTTTAATGTAATCAACACTGGTGCTTTAGCAGAGAACGTCTAATAAATCTTTCTCAAGTAGCAGTCAGGCAACAGCAAAGCAAAAAAGTTGCTAAAGGAACAGCAAACGGAAGACATCAATCAAGGTTGAGTCAAGTTAAAGGGGAAAGGCACTAAGGAGTTAAGTTTCTTAAGGAACAAATTTAAAAAGGCAGACACTGAAGTAACTTCATAGACATAGAAATTAGAAATTGGTGTAAAAGACAATTTAAACAACTGACACTAAAGCATGAGTGAATTAGTAGAAACAGCAAAATTGGAATCTTAAGCAAGGATTTTTAAAGTATGTATAAGTAATTTTTTCCTAAACTACATGAAAAGGACATTCTATGTATAACAAAAAACTTAACAAAAAAATAATTGTAAAGACATATTTTGTTAGAAACCCAAACAAGAAAATTATGTCGGCCCTTACAAAAACTTAAATTCTAAGATTAAAATAAATCCTTTATACCACAAAGACTTAAAGTTTTAAATATAAGTTCTTAGCCAACTAAGTACCTTTAAACACTAAATAGTAATTTTGGCTTAAATAGTTTCAAGTATTTAATTGCATTTGAATTAAATAATTCCTGGTTTTTTAAACTTGTAAAATGGATTTGTTTTGCATTTCTTTAGGTGAACTCTATGGAGAGCTTTGAACCCTGTGAACTTACCTTCAGCCGTTTGTAATCCAATAAGTTCAGAGTATTCACCTTCGCCAGCACTATTGAAAGCCTTGACACGAGCATTGTACATTGAATTGAAATGTAAGCCATCAACGGTGCATATTGTTTCTTTGCCACAATAAACTTCCTATAAATGAGGCATGAAATAAAAGGTAAAATAAAACAATTAAACTTGATAAAAAACAAATAGAATAATTTGTAAAAAGGTAAAGAAAAGCTTAAAGCTTTAAAGTTAAAAAATAATTAAACTCTGTATAGATGACTAGACTATGACCAGATTATGATTAGACTATGGCTAGACTATGACTAGACTATGACTAGACTATGACTAGACTATGACTAGACTATGACTAGACTATGACTAGACTATGACTAGACTATGACTAGACTATGACTAGACTATGACTAGACTATGACTAGACTATGACTAGACTATGACTAGACTATGACTAGACTATGACTAGACTATGACTAGACTATGACTAGACTATGACTAGACTATGACTAGACTATGACTAGACTATGACTAGACTATGACTAGACTATGACTAGACTATGACTAGACTATGACTAGACTATGACTAGACTATGACTAGACTATGACTAGACTATGACTAGACTATGACTAGACTATGACTAGACTATGACTAGACTATGACTAGACTATGACTAGACTATGACTAGACTATGACTAGACTATGACTAGACTATGACTAGACTATGACTAGACTATGACTAGACTATGACTAGACTATGACTAGACTATGACTAGACTATGACTAGACTATGACTAGACTATGACTAGACTATGACTAGACTATGACTAGACTATGACTAGACTATGACTAGACTATGACTAGACTATGACTAGACTATGACTAGACTATGACTAGACTATGACTAGACTATGACTAGACTATGACTAGACTATGACTAGACTATGACTAGACTATGACTAGACTATGACTAGACTATGACTAGACTATGACTAGACTATGACTAGACTATGACTAGACTATGACTAGACTATGACTAGACTATGACTAGACTATGACTAGACTATGACTAGACTATGACTAGACTATGACTAGACTATGACTAGACTATGACTAGACTATGACTAGACTATGACTAGACTATGACTAGACTATGACTAGACTATGACTAGACTATGACTAGACTATGACTAGACTATGAGTAGACTATGACTAGACATGTCTAAAAATTTAATCAAGTCTTTAAAAAGTAAATGAATTTCATTAACCTCTAGAAAAATTATACAAATTTGTATCTAAAACCTAATTTGTTATATTGTACATTTATTCAAATGTAATATTAGTTTTTCATACTTACCCTAAACTCTCCACCGCTGCCATCATCTAATTCTAAAACGTAGCCCTCAACGAATGAATGATTTGGCGCCTGCCACGCCACAGTAACAGAATTGTTTTCCGCTGAACAATCTTGGGGTATAATTGCAGGAGGTTGTGGAGCTATTTTTTTTTGTTGTGAATAATTTTTCATAATTTTAATATTTTCCATTATCCGGCCGCAAGTAAAATTCAAAAATTTGTAGAGTATTTTGTTTACATACAGGTAAAAGGAAATAGAAGAAAATATAACAATATTTAGCATAAATGTAAATTTACTAATAAATTATAGAAAATTTTTATGGTTGTGGTATTAGTAAATTATTAGTGTGAGAGTGTAACTTGAGTATTATTTGTTAGAGTAAGTAAAGTTTGGCTGTTATGTAAATATTAGTAAAATTTCAAGTATTTTCATATTCTAGCTACGAGTACAATGATACATTTTAATTATTATGACTTAAGGGTATAATAAACAATAAATTATGGAAAAAATAACATTTATATTTACTCTAGTAAAAAATTAAGAAAATAAAAAAACAAAACCTTAGAGCAATAGAAATAGAAAAAAAGTGTAAAAACAATGAACTTAAGAAACCATTAAATAAAAGGAAACGGAAACTTAATTTAGGTGTACGAGTGAAGGTAACTGGTAACAAATGAAACAACAATAATTGTAGCAAAAACAATATTAACTCAGCAGGATCTAGTGCTGAAGTGTGTGTGTGTGTGTGTGCATGTACTTTATCATATAAATGTACTGTACCGTAGTTGTGGTATATGTTTAAGCAAATGGTTTAGATTTAAAGAAATTACTAAAGTAACCGGAAACCGGAAGAACGAACACTAGCAAACCTTTAGCACTGCTATTTTGGTTAGTTTTAGTCTTTCTTTTGTTCTTTTGTTGTTTGTTATATTAGTCAAATAATTACACTTTTATTGTGTAAATGTCATACAAAACAAATAAATTTTAATCTATAGTTATGAAATGGGGTTTGAAAAAAAATTTTAATGGAAAAGGGGAACAAGAATGGCAAAAATGGAAAACATGTATTGTAAAATGAAGTAAATATGAAATTAGAAATATGATATATGTACGAAATAAAGATAATACAAAAAACCATTTAAAAATTGTTAAAAGAGATTAGCTTTTTGTGTAATTCTTCATCAAAAATTGTGATTTTTAAGTAAAAGAAAAGAAACAAAAGGTGACTTTTGCAAGAAAGTACTAATATGTAATAAATGTAAACAATTTTTATAAAAATAGGGCTTTGTATTACATAAAATATATTTTAAAAAAGTACTTTTATAATCAAAGTACTTTTGAAATAAAAATGTAACTTTTTTATAAGTTACTTTTTTCATAACAGAAAGGTATTTTGTCTTTTTACTATGTCCTTTAATATGTCCTTTAACTATGTCCTTTAACAAATTACTATGTCCAAAATGTACATTTTACAATAAAAATAAAACTTTATCATTATAAAATGTACTATTTGTATCAAAAATGTAATTTTTGAAATAAAAAGGTAATATCTGTAATATGTAAGCTTTGTTTTTGCAAAAAGTATTCTATACAAAAAAGTACTTTAAAAAAAAGTACTTTTGTAAAAAAAACGTAACTTTTCCTATTTTAAAAATGTGCTTTTTATAGAAAAATGCTCTTCTTTTAAATTACGCACTCCATAACAATGAAGTATTATGTTTTGCTAAGCATAAATGTACCTTTAACAGACAATTATGCCTAAAATGTACATTTTACAATAAAACTAAAACTTTATCATTATAAAATGTACTTTTCGTACTCTTGAATAAAAACCGTAATTTTTGTAAAAAAGGTAATATTTGTAATATTTAAGCGTTGTATTACAAAAAATAAGTACTTTTATTAAAAAGTACTTTTGTAAAAGTGACTTTTCCAATCACGAAATTGTAATTTTTATAGTAAAATTCTCCTTTTTGTCTTATCAGGTTCTTTTTTAAGTTATAGTACTTTTATAAAAATGTAATTTTGTAATTAAAAACGTAACTTTTCTAAAAATGAAATTGTACTTTTTAGAGCCAAATACTTCTTTTTGTAATAAAAATTTAATTTATGTAATAAAATATGTCTTTTGTATAATAAAATAGTACTTATTTAAAAAAAAATGCCCATTTTGTAAAAAAGTACTTTAAAAGAAGATAACTTTTTTGAAATTAAAAGTACTTGTTTAGTTTATTACAAAGTGCCTCTTATGGGTACTAAGTAGATCAAAAGGCCTTTTATTGATTATATACTTCGACTTACTCGTATATATAAATTTCGAACCCTAATGTCTGGCTGCCCAACCCAAAACGCCTTGAATTAAAAATTTGAAAAGTGTGTACTTTTTTAGGTTAATTGACTTACTAAAAAGGAATTTTTAAAAGCTCTGGTCTTTTGAAAAAGGTGTAAAAGGGGGAAAACCCGATTTCGATATAAAACAAAAATTAAATTAGGTTTAGATTTGTATTAAAATATAATTTATAGTTTAGCATGTTTTAAAAAATTCAGCCTTATTGTGCCTAAAAAGGGTAAAATATAATTCATGGTACTTTTTTAACATTGTGAAACTTTTGAACTAATGAACTTAGAACAAAAGCATTCAGACAATCGATTAATAATGAAGAAATCAAACATTAATAATGAGGAAATCAAACATGTGGGTAGATCTTTTTAAATTAATAGAAAAAAGTTGGAAAAATTACAGCCCAGCCTATGCCAAAAAAAAACCTTAAGAGTTAAACATTCGACTACGGACCTTATTTGATGTAAGGGCAACGTTATATCTCTTAAGCTAAAAGCGATAGAAACGAAAAGTGCGTTATAATCAACTACAAAACCCAAATGTTTTTTTGGTACTTTTTAAAAAATAAACGGAATTGTAGGTATAAAGATTGAAGACAATTTTTGGTACTTTTTAAACCTTCCTTTTACACAATAAAAGTAGAAACAAAAACGATTTCGTTACTTTTTCGATTCATGGGGTACAAAAAGAATTATATTAGGAAATATGTTTAAGTTTGGTACTTTTTCTATCCGTACATATCTGTTCAGCCAATAAACCATGACTTTTTAGTACAGAAAATATTAAAATATTAACTATTTTAGTACCTGGGCGACCGGGCCTTGCTCGGAGCTTTATGATAAGCTTTTCGAGGCAAATTTTAAGGTTTTCATATATTTTATTTTATAAAGTACTAACCAACTAAAAAAAAAAATAGAAAAAGACGGAACACATATATCTAATTAATTTTGAATCATTTTATTCATTTTTTCCTATCAACACATGATGAAATGCATATTTTAATATGAATAATTTTGGAAATTGGTCATACCGGCTTAGAAACCACCGTCGACTCATGCGCAAGTACTTTCCTAAAGATCATAGCCTGATAAAATGCACAGTTTACGATTTAATTAATTTTGAGTAATTTTCAGTGGAGCCACCTGTCGGAAATTAGTCATACCAATTAAAAAACCTTCGTCGGTTCATGTGTAACAACTTTGATAAGGATTATAGCCTGATCAAATGTCCTGTTTACGATTAAGTTCACCTTTAGTAATTTTCAGTGGTGCCACCTTTCGGAAATTGTTCATACCATTTAAAAAACCTTCGCCAGCTCATTTGCCATAACTTCGCTAAAGATCATAGCATGATCAAATGTACAGTTTAAGATTTAATTCATTTTGAGTCATTTCAGTGGCGCCACCTGTCGGAAATTAGTGATACCAACTTAAAAACCTTCGTCGTCTCATGCGCAACAACATTAGCTAAAGATTACACTGCTCTGCAAAAATTCATTTTTTGTCTTTCCTTTTAATAAAACTATGCGGACTATATGGATCTTGATGCGCTAAACTCAGATCCGTTGTCGGTTTTTTCATCAGATCTGGATTTTTTTTTATGGGCGTGGCAAATTTTTCCCCTTAAATTAGTCAGGTACGGAGACCTATTTCGTCCTAACTCGAGAACGACTCATCCGATTTTCAAAATTAAAACAGTTGAAGATGCATAATTGGTAATAAAATTTTTAAACCGATTTTTATGGTTTATAGCTTATTTTATTCTTAAGATATGTAGCTCTTAGAAAAATGTTTAAAATGGTAGAATTTTACTTTAACTTTTTTTTAATTACATTTTTAACCTGAAAAAAATTACGAATTTTGCACGAAAAAAATTTTTTTTTTCTCCATTAATTTCTAAATATCTCCAAAACTATAAGAGATACAGAAAAATTAAATTAGACTAAAATAAATGCAATTTTGTTATGCATCTTTAAGTGTTTTAATTTTGAAAATCGGATGAGTCTTTCTCGAGTTAGGACGAAATAGGTCTCCGTACCTGACTAATTTAAGGGGAAAAATTTGCCACGCCCATAAAAAAAATTCAGATCTGATGGAAAAAAACCGACAACGGATCTGAGTTTAGCGCATCAAAATCCATGTTGTCCACATAGTTTTATTAAAAGAAGGATTTGGCTGCAGAGCAGTGCTATTACATGTGCATAACATGGTTAAATGCATAGTTTACTATTCTATACAGACCAATTTTTTCCCTTGTATCCCCTAATTTCTAAAAAGTTACATATGCATATCTGGTACTTGGTACCAATTGAATTCGGTACTTTTCGGTAAAACGCAGTTAATATATTGTTCCTATTCATATTACTTCATGAGGTGTTATCATTTTATCCCTTTTTTACCCATTTTGGCACCAGAAATCAAAAAAGTACCAAATACGTGTTCAATATTTTTCTCACATTTATTGATTGCATTACAAAATTTTTTTTCTATATTGTTTGGTTCAAGAGATAAGAGTAGCTTAAAAATGGTACCAAAAAACTATTTTCATCCTTTTTTATCCCCTATCGGGCATGTATTGAAAAAAGTACCAAACACCTGTCCACTTATTTTAACAGCTATTTAAAACACAAAGGTATATTTCTATACCTATTACTTTAGTAGATATAGCATTTTTTTTTTCTCATTTTTACCCTCTTAGAGGCAAAGGGACTTTTGGCCTTTCTTACTCGATATATATATATATATATATATATATATATATATATATATATATATATATATATATATATATATATATATATATATAGATATATATATATATATATATATATATATATATATATAAATATATTCGGGTGTTTTTTATTGAGGTATAGAACTTTAAGTTGGCATCACTTTTTTAACTGGCGGCCATTTTGTCAGCTGTCAAGTGATTAATATTTAGTTTGGTTTGCCATTTCATCATGAACAGGTTGACAAAAGAACAACGCTTGCAAATCGTGCAAATTTATTTCGAAAATAATGGTTCAGTTCGCGAAGATTACCGCAAGCTCCGTCCATTTTATGGTCGACATAATCGTCCATGCAATGCGTCGTGATTTTGGTGTATGGTCCGAAAATGAGATTGATCTCGATGCTGATTTTCATCGTAAAATTTTGTTCAGTGATGAGGCTCATTTTTGGTTGAATGGCTACGTCAACAAGCAAAATTGCCGCATTTGGAGTGAAGAGAATCCACATGAGACCCTTGAGACGCCATTACATCCACAAAAACTGACTGTTTGGTGTGCTCTATGGGCTGGTGGAGTCATTGGGCCATACTTCTTCCGAAATAATGCTGGAGAGTCAGTTACCATAAATGGAGACCGGTATAAAACCATTATAACCGACTATTTTGTTCCCCAATTGGATGGCATGAATGTGGATGAGTTGTGGTTCCAACAAGACGGCGCTACATGCCACACAGCGCACGTCACAATTGATTTATTGAAGGAAACATTCGATGAGCGCATAATTTCGCGGAATGGACCTGTCAATTGGCCACCAAGATCGTGCGATTTGACAACTGGATTATTTTCTTTGGGGATATGTGAAGTCGCTCGTCTACGCCAACAAACCAGAAACGTTAGGGGACTTGGAAGCCAACATTCGTGGCGTTATTGCCAACATACGGCCCATATGCTCGAAAAAGTAGTTGAAAATTGGACCTGTAGAATTGGCTTTATTCGAGCCAGCCGCGGCGGCCACATGCCCGAAATCATATTTAAACATTAATGGCATAAAATTATCCTTCCAATAAAGCCAAATTAATGGACATTAAAACGATTTTCTTGTGTTTTATTTCAATTCGAAGTTGTATACCTCTAAAAAAAACACCCATTATATATAATAAAACTTTTCGTAAAAAAAAGCTTTTCTTTAACTTTATAAAAAAAAGCTTTCTTAGATGTAATATTTTTGATCAAATATTGATAAAATATCTTATGTATTAAGTTTAATCAAATTATAATGAATATAATAAAAACCATAACCAAATTTTGATTTTAGTACCAAATTAACCAACCCAGTGCAATTAAAATTAAACTTAAGCTAATCCGTATTAATGACAAAACAAACAAAGTTTTTAATTAAATAATTAAAAAAAATAGATAAATTAATTAGAACACAAAATGAAGATGAATCATGGACAGAAAACGAACACAAACGCAAGTTATTTCAAAAATTAGTGAGGAAAATTTTGAAAAAAATTTTTTGAAAAAAGAAAATCATGAATAAAAAAAATTAAAGAAAACAATGCCTACATGATATGGTCTCATCGTAGTTAATTAATTTTCTAAATGCATTCATTTTCAGGGAAATTGATGTTGAGGAGGAAGATGAAGATTGATTTGATTTTGTGGATTTGGTGGAACGTAATGTTGAGGTTTTGTTATCGTTATTAAAATTATATGACATTAGACCGTTTGGCATGATCATCTGTTGGTGGGAATTGAAAGTTGAAACAACATTATTTGTTGGTGTTGTCGCATTGTTCATTGTCGCTGTCGTTGTTGCTGTTGCATTGTTTTGGTCTAATAATGAGGAGGAGGTATTGATGACTGTATTGGTGGATAGTATGGATGTGGTAAATGTTGTATTGCTGAGTAAATGATCATCTAGCATCTCACCTGCTGGTAATCTTTCATCGCCATCTTTAGCAGCTATAAAAGCGTAATAGTATGTATTTTTTTTCATATAAAATTTTGATTCACAATTTGTGGATTTTTTAGATTAAATGCATAAGCCAATTTTATTTTTAATGATGATTAAATGAAACAATTGTGTTATGATTTTTTTTTTTTGTAATTCAAAGCAGCATGTTTTTTTAATGGGTGAAAATGAGAGAAAAAGTAGAAAAATATTTTGATAAATTTTTATTTAATTATGAGAAATAGTTGAGATTTATAAAAAAGTTATAGAAAAATGTGTTTATTTATAAGTTAAATTCAGTAAAATGTGTTTTCTGAATATAAATTAATGAAACATTTACAAATTTTTTTGCTATAATAAATTGTCTTAGCACATATTGGGGTTTGATGAATAATGACTAAAGAGTTACACCATTTCCAAGTGAAAATAAAAATGTATATTTGATAGTAATACCTATGATATTAAGGCCCCTAAAATCTCTCTATAATTATATTTTTTCGACATCTAATGTTTTTTACTACAACTGAAACTTAGAGATCGATTATAAGACTTGTTATAGATGGTACATGTGTAATTATCTATTGCATTGTGTAATGAGTTTTCAAAATTTACAATTTTTACGGGAAATTTTCAAAATTTCACATTTTTATGGGAAATTATTAAAATTTCCCATGCTTGTGGGAAATTTTCAAAATTTGCCATTTTTATAGGAAATTTTCAAAATTTCCGATTTTTATGGTAAATTTTTTAAATTTCCCATTTTTATGGTAAATTTTTAAAATTTACCATTTTTATTGGAAATTTTCAAAATTTCCCATTTTTATGGGAAATTTTCAAAATTTACCATTTTTATGGGAAATTTTCAAAATTTACCATTTTTGTGGTAAATTTTCAAAATTGGGAAATTTTTAAAATTTACCATTTTTATGGGAAATTTTCAAAATTTCCCATTTTTATGGAAAATTTTCAAAATTTACCATTTTATGGGAAATTTTTAAAATTTAAAATTTTTTTGGGAAATTTTCAACATTTACATTTTTTTTGGGAAATTTTCAAAATTTTCCGTTTTTATGAGAAATTTTCAAAATTTCCCGTTTTTATGGGAAATTTTCAAAATTCACCATTTTAATAGGAAATTTTAAAAATTTTCCATTTTTATGGGAAATTTTCGAAATTTCCCATTTTTGTGGGAAATTTTCAGAGTTTAAAATTTTTTTGGGAAATTTTCAAAATTTACATTTTTTTTGGGAAATTTTCAAAATTTCCCGTTTTTATGGGAAATTTTCAAAATTTCCCATTTTTATGAGAAATTTTCAAAATTTCCATTTTTATGAGAAATATTCAAAATTTCCCATTTTTATGAGAAATTTTCAAAATTTTCCATTTTTATGGTAAATTTTGAAAATTTTCCATTTTTAAAATTTTAAATTTTTAAAATTTGATAAATTTTTAAAATTTGATAAATTTTGAAAATTTTCCATTTCTAGGGGAAATTTTTAAAATTTACCATTTTTATGGGAAATTTTCAAAATTTACCATTTTTATGGGATAAAAAATTTACCATTTTTATGGGAAATTTTCAAAATTTTCGATTTTTATATAAAAAAAATCAAATTCGTGCTCTTAAAAATCAATTTTAAAAGATATCGCTAAAAAAATGCTTAAAAAAATTTAAATCACAAAATAAAAAGCAGCCATTGCCATTACCATATCAAAATAACCGTCACATATTGGGCGATATAATAAAAATCAAACTTACCCGGTATGAAATGAGCGATAATATATAAATAAAAAATACCCGGTACAATTTAAGCGATATAATATAAATCAAAAATACCCGGTATACTTTGAGCGATATAATATAAATCAAACATACTCGGTATAAATTGAGCGATAAAATATAAAGCAAAAATAACTGTTATTTTTGCCTAAAATAATAAAAGTCACAAAATAACTATTATTTCTAACCAAAAAAATAAAAGGCTTACGATAAAATTAAAATTTAGGTCAAACGAATCAAAACTGTGTTATTGAATTTCAGAACAGATAAATTTTAATGCTTGCTTTTTTATTTAAAATTTCAAAAATACCCGTTATTTTCAGTCCCTGCTTCAAACTCTATCCTTCCAACAACCTGTTTTCTCGGTTCCATCGACGAAATAGGGTTGCAAGTCTAAGCAAAACTCCTAGTGAAAGACGATAAGAATTCAATCGAATTCTAGACTGATGACGACATTCGTATAATCAGATAAGCTTCGGGTTTAGATCCAAAGACCTATAGGCTCAATAAATACATTTTCTGATGGAATTAAGTGTTTCAAAACATTTGAAATATTCAAAGTGTCATACCGTGAGTCTATTTGAATGACAACGCCCGCCCTGGACACCTCAGCACATTAACAACCGATGAAAATTTTGAAAAACTAAAGAAAAATGCTATGGAGAATCGTCGGATGACTAATTAAGAGGATGTCGGCATATCAGTTGGATTATATCAAACATTTTTTCGGAAGTTTTGGGCATCAAACGTGTGGAGGCGAAGTTTGTTTCAAAAAGCTGAATTTTTACATAATTGATGTCGAATCATGGGTATATGGTTATGACATTATAACCAAAGTCCGATTGTCCCAAGATAAAAAAAGTTCGATCAAACGCGAAGGTTTTTCTGACTGTTTTTTCGATTACGACAGCGTAGTGCATTAGGAGTTCTTACCACATGGTCATCGACGGTCAATAAGGAGTATTATCTTGAAATTATGAGCCGCTTGCGAGAAGCAATACGAAGAAAACGTTCGGTATTGTGGAAAAGCTTTTCATTGCTTTTTTCCATTCCCGAGTTTAAAGAAACCCACGAAAGGACGGCGTTTTGAAACGATGGAAGATAACAAACGGAATCGCTGAGAGACCTCAAGAGCATATCAAAAAGTGAATATCAGAACTGCTGGGATATGTCGGAGAAATCCATACAGATGTCGGATTGTTTAGACAAGGAACGTTCTCACAGATTACTGTCACTATCAAAATCCACTGCATCCTTACTTGTGACCATGATGTGAGGACATTGTCCTATTGGAAAGCACGCGGTTAAGTTAAAGCTTGACGACTAAGAGACAAAGCCTATAACACTTCTTTTTCGCTCTTGTCCTAAAGTGGTATTTGACAAACTCTGGGATCTTATTTCTTAGGAGACCTTTTGCGATCTGGCTGCCGTAAATATTGACTGAATTTGGAGCTATTAAAAGCGATCTGATTTGTTCAACCAAGAAAACTAGTGATACGAATTTTTTTAGCTTTCGTGATAACACAATGGACTCTACATACCGAATACCATTGAACTTATCTAAACTTCTTTAGTCCATGTGACTAAATCTGAGCTGTTGATCGATTAAACGATATCATGCAAAGTTTATCGGGATTTTGAAGATACATTTATGATCATTAACTTTTTATCGTTCACTAACTAACTTTTTATCGTTTTAGTTTAGTAGTTTACGCAAAAGATCAGATATGTTTAGATCAGTGAAGGTGCCCTATACATATACAAATTTTCAATTGTGCTAGTAGCAGTAGAGAAAATTTTAAATCCTTTTATGTTCTTTACAATTGTTGTGTGTCGGCAAAATTTATTTACCTATAGAAACCCTGCAAGCAATTTAGTTAACTTTAAGCTAACTTAAAGTGCATTTTTTGTCAACTAGTTGTAGTTGATGCTTGGATTACTTTTACCAAAGAGAACTGACTATTTTAACATGGCGACGTCATAAGAGCTAGTTAGCTTTGCGACCTTGCATGACTTTACAACTAACTTAAAATTAGTTTTTTATTAGTTAGTTGTAACACTCAGACAAATACATGCGTACACAATAATTGTATATAGAGCATATACGAATTGGGTCACCTTCTTTGGGAGGGGGATAGTAGAGAAGCCAAAGGTGGTGATACATAAAAGAGATTGACCTTTATATTATTCAATACTGTACAACTGAAGACCGGGGATCGAACCGAGGATGAATATGATATATTATGCTTAGTAGTCAACGTGCTAACGAACACAGCCAAAGCACCTACAAAATGGAAAAGAAAATACCTTATTATCAGTTATAAACAAAAAAAAAACAGAAGCCAAAATAGAAGACGAGCAATGAATGCTAAAAATAGAACAACTTCACTGCATAGAACATGATCACAATGATTCGGGAAAATTTTGCATGTCTTTGTAGTTAGCTTGTAGTTAGTTGTTAAAAAGTTTTACTTTAAATGTATTATTGTCGTAGTCGACTACCGATTTGCTGGCAGGGTAGTTATAGCAAATGAATTTTTGCTGATTTAGATGTAGGTTTAGGGTGTTTATATCAAGATCAGATCAAAATTGGATCAGTTATTTTGATGTCTTGTTAAAGAAGAGGAAAAATTGCAAATATTTTTATTATATCCGTTGAAATATACCCGTTTATTCTAAAAAAAAACTGTGAACTTACTTCCGATTTTTATTTGACACTTCTCTATTTCAGACTTACTCAATTTGAACCATGAAGAGATACACAATCCAACAACGTGTTAAAGTTATCCAGACTTATTATGAACATGGGCGTTAAAATCAAAATGCATGTCGTGCACTTCGTGATTTTTTTGGTCAATTTGATCGTCCAAATGTGAGTACAATCGCAAAAATCGTGGAAAAATTCGAGCAAACCGGGCCTGTAGAAGATGTGAGAATACCAGTGCATGCTCGTACAGCTCGTACTGCAGAAAATATTGCTGCTGTTCGCGATAGTGTGGCTGAAGAGCCGTCCACCTGAACTCGTCGTCGTGCCCAACAATTGCACCTCTCACGCTCCTCGTTGATGAATATTATGCATAAAGACTTGCAATTACACGCTTACAAGGTGCAATTCGCTCAAGAACTAAAGCCTCTTGACCATTCCAAACGTCGTGAATGGGCAGAATGGTGGCCAGAAATGGCAACAGTGGATGATCAATTTTCGAAGAAAATCATCTTCAGTGATGATGCACATTTTCACCTGAGTGGATTCGTCAATAAACAGAATTGCCGCATTTGGGCGATTGAGAATCCAAAAAGTGACTGTTTGGTGCGGTTTATGGGCTGGCGGCATCATCGGGCCGTATTTTTTCCAAAATGAGGCCGGTCAGGGAGTTACTGTGAATGGTGTTCGCTATCGTGAGATGATAACGAACTTTTTATGGCCCGAATTGGAAGATATGGATGTGGACGATATGTGGTTTCAGTAGGACGGTGCCACTTGCCACACAGCTATCAAAACAATGGCTCTTTTGCGCAACAAATTCAATGGCCGTGTTATCTCACGTAATAGCGATGTCAATTGGCCGCCAAGATCTTGTGATTTGACACCGTTGGACTTTTTTTTTTGGGGTTATTTGAAAGAAAAGGTGTACGTCGATAAGCCAGCAACAATTCAAGAGCTAAAGAATGAGATAATTCGGCACATTAGAACCTCCATTATGCCTCAGGGTCATCGAAAATTTGGACCATCGGATGGAGGTGTGCCGCCGTGGTCGCGGAGCCCATTTGGTCGATATTTTGTTCCATACATAATTGAGTAATACCAATATATCATAATAAAATAAAATTACAATAATTTCCAAAATAGTTTGTGTTTTATTCAAAATCAACGTCGGCCCTTGAAATTTAACCACCCGATATAAGTTAAATAAATTAAATATATCTATTATAAACATTACAACTGTATTTTTCTCTTATGTGTAATTAACTACTTCTAGTTTTTTGTTTATATCTTTCTATCACTTTGGAAATGGTGTAGTTACGCAAAGCTGTTAAAATTTATGAGTGTCAGTAAAAATTCTAAAATCTTCTCAAATTTCAATATAAATGTTTGTCTATAAAAATAAATTTCATGGAAATGATCTCTAGTCATTAGAGAAAACGAGAGATTTGTAGCTAAAAATATGATTGAAGCCAAAGAGGGAAAGTGATTTGTCACAGCTGTGTAGATAAAGAGTGCGCTTGAGTGTTAAGTGCTAGCAAAAGGAGGGTATCCTAAAAACACTGACTTTAAGAGTAGGTACTTTCCCTAATACAATACTTTAAAATTTTAAAACTATGGCCATAAAACCAATGACTAATTATTTAACATGATGGGTTTTTAATGTTTTCACATAAATTTTCTAAAAATATACAACCTTAAGAGTAAAGAGTTGGTGTGATATATTTTATATTTGTAGTTCCTTTTTTTTTAATTAATCTAAAACTTAGCAACCCTAGAATATTAATTAAAAGTGTAAAATTCTACTGATACTTGTGTGCTTCTTACTTTTAAGTTTAAATTAATTTTTCAAATAATTTATTACTTTTAATTAATTTTATTTAATTAAGGGTTTCTTTTTCGCTTTTTTTTTGTAAGGCAATTAATTAGTTTTGAGAATTTATTTTTAGTTTTGAAATATCTTCAACTTACGTTTCATTTGTATAAAGTTTAAATTGTCAATGGCTCGTATAACGGAAGCATCATCGAGGGTTAAATCAACAATGGGTGAGACACGGGGAGCAGCATTGGTAACCTCCTGATGCCAAGTCATGTCTGTGTTGGCAACGCGGTTGATTAACATGGAACCGACCTGAAAGAGGCAATAAAAATATTGATATGTTTTTTCGTCAAGGTAATTTTTAATACTTTTTAGCTATAAAAATAAGACATTATTGAAAAAATCCTTAAAAAAATATAAAAATTTTGAAAAAATTCCTATAACAATAAAAATTTTTGAAAAAAATCTTATAAAAATAAGAAATTAAAAAAAAAAATCTTATAAAAATAAGAATTTTTTGAAAAATTACCTATAAAAATAAGAAATTTTTGAAAAATTTCCTATAAAAATAAGAAATTTTAAAAAATTACCTATAAAAATAAGAAATTTTTGAAAACTTTCCTTTAAAAATAAGAATATTTGAAAAATTAACTATGAAAAAAGGAAATTTTTGAAAAATTTCCTCTAAAAATAAAACAAATTTCAAAAATTTCCTATAAAACTAAGAAACTTTTGAAAATTTTCCTATAAAAATAAGAAATTTAAAAAAAAATCCTATAAAATAAAAAAAAATTTTAAATTACCTGTAAAAATAAAAAAAAAAATTAAAAAAATTCCTATAAAAATAAGAAATTATTTAAAAATTTCCTATAAAAATATAAATTTTTCGAAAAATTTCTTTTTTAAAAAACAAGAAATTTTTGAAAAATTTTCTATAAGAAAAACATATTTTTTAAAAATTTCCTATAAGAAAAAGAAATTTTTGAAAAATTTCCTATCAGAATAAGAAATTTTTGTAAAATTTCCTAAAAAATTAGAAATTTTTGAAAAATTTCCTAAAAAATTAGAAATTTTTGAAAAATTTCCTATTAAATAAAGAAATTTTAAAAAAAATTTCTTATAAAAGTGAAAAATTTTGGAAAAATTTCCTTTAAAAACAAGAAATTTTTGAAAACTTTCATATCCAAATAAGAAATTTTTTAAAAATTTCTTATTAAAATAAGAAATTATTGAAAAATTTTCTATAAAATTAAGAAATTTTTGAAAAATTTCATATCAAAATAAGAAATTTTTAAAAAAATTCCTATAAAAATAAGAAATGTTTGAAAAATTTCCTTTAAAAATAAGAAATTTTTGAAAAATTTCCTATAAGAATAAAAAAATTTTTAAAAATTTCCTAGAAAAATAAGAAGTTTTTTAAAAATTTCCTATAAAAAAAGAAATTTTTAAAAAAATTCCTATAAAAATAAGAAGTTTTTAAAAAATTTCCTATAAAAACAAGAAATTTTTGCTAGATAAACAAGAAATTTGTGAATAAATTCCTGTAAAAATTAGAAATTTTTGAAAAATTTCCTATAAAAATAAAAAAAATTTCCTATAAAAATAAGAAATTTTTGAAAAATTTCCTATAAAAATAAGAAATTTTTGAAAAATTTCCTATAAAAATAAGAAATTTTTGAAAAATTTCCTATAAAAATAAGAAATTTTTGGCGATCGCTATAATTTTTAATAGAAAATTTGGTGATCGCTATAATATTTTCTAGAAAATGTTGGTAATCGCTATAATTTTTGATAGAAAATTTGGAAATCGCTATAATTTTTGGTAGAAAATTTGGTAATCGCTATATATACAAAGTTGGAGATCTCTATAGTTTGTTATAGCTTTAATTTTAGAAATTTTTGAAAAATTTCCTATAAAAATAAGAAATTTTTGAAAAATTTCCTATAAAAATAAGAAATTTTTGAAAAATTTCCTATAAAAATAAGAAATTTTTGAAAAATTTCCTATAAAAATAAGAAATTTTTGAAAGATTTCCTATAAAAATAAGAAATTTTTGAAAAATTTCCTATAAAAATAAGAAATTTTTGAAAAATTTCCTATAAAAATAAGAAATTTTTGAAAAATTTTCTATAAAAATAAGAAATTTTTGAAAAATTTCCTATAAAAATAAGAAATTTTTGAAAAATTTCCTATAAAAATAAGAAATTTTTGAAAAATTTCCTATAAAAATAAGAAATTTTTGAAAAATTTCCTATAAAAATAAGAAATTTTTGAAAAATTTCCTATAAAAATAAGAAATTTTTGAAAAATTTCCTATAAAAATAAGAAATTTTTGAAAAATTTCCAATAAAAATAAGAAATTTTTGAAAAATTTCCTATAAAAATAAGAAATTTTTGAAAAATTTCTTATAAAAATAAGAAATTTTTGAAAAATTTCCTATAAAAATAAGAAATTTTTGAAAAATTTCCTATAAAAATAAGAAATTTTTGAATAATTTCCTATAAAAATAAGAAATTTTTGAAAATTTTCCTATAAAAATAAGAAATTTTTGAAAAATTTCCTATAAAAATAAGAAATTTTTGAAAAATTTCCTATAAAAATAAGAAACTTTTGAAAAATTTCCTATAAAAATAAGAAATTTTTGAAAAATTTCCTATAAAAATAAGAAATTTTTGAAAAATTTCATATAAAAATAAGAAATTTTTGAAAAATTTTCTATAAAATAAGAATTTTCGAAAGTTTCCTAAGTTTTGGCGATCGCTTAAGTTTTTTTTTCAGAAAAGATTGCGATCGCCTAAGGTTTCTATAAAAAGTCGTCGGTCGCCTAAAATTTCTATAGAAAAGTTGGCGGTCGTTATATTTTCTATAGAAAAATTGGCGATCGCTATATTTTTTGTATAGAAAAATTGGAGATCGCTTTGATTTTCTGTAGAAAAATTGGCGACCGCTATAATTTTCTATAGAAAAATTGTCGATCACTATAAATTTTTGCAAAAAAAATTGGCGATCGCTAAAATTTTTTTTTTAGAAAATTTTTTTATAAAAAAATAAGCGATCGCTATAATTTTTTATAGAAAAATTGGCGATCGCTAAATTTTTTTTTTAGAAAAATTTTTTATAAAAGAATTAGCGATCGCTATAATTTTTTATAGAAAAATTGGCGATCGCTATAATTTTTTTATAGAAAAATTATTTATAAAAAAATTAGCGATCGCTTAATTTTGTAAAGAAAAATTGAAAAATTTGTTAAAAAAATTGGCGATCGCTATACTTTTCACTAGAAAAACTACCCAACGCTATAATTTTGGATAGAAAAATTGGCGATCGCTATAAATTTTTATAGAAAAATTGGCGATCGCTAAAATTTTGTATAGAAAAATTGGCGATCGCTATAATTGTTAATATAAAATTTGGCGATCGCTATAATTTTTGATAGAAAGTTTGGCAGTCGCTATAATTTTTGAAAGAAAATTTGGCGATCGCTATTATTTGTGATAGAAAATTTGGCGATCGCTATAATTTTTAATAGAAAATTTGTTGATCGCTATAATTTTTAATAGAAAATTTGGTGATCTCTATAATTTTTTAGAGAAAATTTTGGTGATCGCTATAATTTTTGATAGAAAATTTGGTAATCGGTAAATATAAAAAGTTGGAGATCTCTATAATGTGTTATAGGAAAGTTGGCGATCGCTATTATTTTCTATAAAAAAGTTCGCGATAATATAATTTTTAGTAGAAAATTTTTGAAAGAAAATTTGGGGATAGCTTTAATTTTAGATAGAAAAGTTGGTGATCGCTATAATTTGTTATAGAGAGATTGGCGATCGCTATAATTTTCTATAGAAATGTTTTGTCACTTTATTTTCTTTGGAAATGTTTGGAATAGCTGTTTCGAAAAGTTGTAGTCTTGGTACTAAAAATGGTACTTTTTCAATCAAGAAGATACTTTTTTTATATCGAATGAATAATTTGTATTCAAATTATTTATTTTTGCTCTTACTAACCTGTAAAAATGCAGCACTATCAGTCTCCTTTAACGCTTCAATGCAAAACTGTATTAGTCCTGTGGTTTGCTGTAACTTTCCGGTACAATTTGATTGTTGATCCTTTAAAATATTTAGAAAAATAAAATTTTTAAAATCTCTAGAAATATATTTTAAATAATTAGATATGAAAAACTTAATAAATTTATTTAAAATTACCTTTAATATTCGTATCTTTGTATCCTTATCCATGCGTATTGCCTCTAATAAATATTCACGTCTATCATGTATGGCTTGTATTAGGGCTTCGCATTGTGCCGCCACCAGTCTTTCAAATTCTATGCAGGATTCCTTTAAAAAAAAATATAAAAATAAATGAATTTATTTGAAAAGAATCGCCTTGTTTTTTAAATAAAATGTCTAGTCTGTGGGGGAAAAAAAAGAACAAACAAATTTTAATTAAAATTATAGCGTATTTTTATTTATTACGCATCTTTTCTTTTACTTTTTCTATACGGACTTGGTAACTATAGAGAAGGAAAGAAAAAATCAAAGAAAACCTAAATCCAACAAGTCTTCAAAAAAAAGGCAGAGGAGTAAAGTGTAAACATGGCGCCTTCGTTTTATACATTTTTAATTTTCTTTTAATTCCTTCGCCCAGGTAAATTAAAAGTAATTGTTAAGAAAAATAAAATGAAAAACTTTAATACTTAAAACAAATGTCTGGTCCAAGAAAAGTTAACGACTTTAGTGAACGGAGCGAATGGTAAGGGTAGGAAGTGGAAAAAATTTATAAAACTTTTTGCAAATATATTTAGTATAAAATAGTTTTTGTTCTTCTTGCTTGCAAAGCTTTTTGTATAATTTTCACTCAAGTTTTAAGGCAATAAAACTTTTTACTCTTTTTATAAAATTGTGGGGATTTGAAGCTTTTTATACTGAAGAAGGAGTCATTTACAAAAACTAGTTCTTTATTCAGGAGCAAAAGTGTTTTGCTCATATTATTGCCCTATACTAAAACCTTAAACTTCGATTACAAAAGAAAATTTCTGAATTCTTAAACTTTATATAGAAAAGATTGCGACGACTGGCTTTTCTATGAAAAATCGATCCAATAATTCTTTTAAAAGAAAATTGGCGATTAGTATTGTTTTCTATAGAAAAGTCACCGATCGTTAAAAATTTTACAAAAAAGTTTTTATTTATTTTTCTAAAGATGGCCACCCCTATATCTATCTTTAAAACAAGTAAGAAAGCGCTATAGTCGGTCAAGCCGACCATACGATACCCTTTACCACTAAGGTCAAAGGTGTTATTTTTCCTGTATAAAGACAAAAATTTGCTAAATTTTGCCATCATACAAACATTTTTTCAAAACGTATATATTCAACCTGTTTCCGTCATTTGGACTTATATGAGAGCTAGGGTCAAATGTGGACCGATTATCTCGAAATTTGGCAAATTGATTACAGTTGTTACAAAAATTATGTATGCAAAAAATAAACTCAAAATTTTCATCATCTTTAGATTTACGAGCGTTTTAGTGATTTTTTGTCTCATTTAGTGCGTTTTTGAAGAAGAGTTTGTATGGGAGCTATGGTCAAATGTGGACCGATTTCAACGAAATTTGGTACAGTGATTTAAGTTTAAGCAGTATCTGTGCCAAATTTCATCAAATTATCTTTAGAATTGCGACCTGTAGTTTGATTACAAGGTTTACATGGGGGTCCAGCCAGCCAGCCAGACGGACGGACGGACATCGCTAAATCGAATCAGAAAGTGATTCTAAGCCTATTGGTATACTAAAAGGTGGGTCTAAGGCAAATATTTCTATGCGTTACATACATCAGCACAAAGTTATAATACCCTTTCCACCTATGGTGGTGAAGGGTATAAGTAGCAGTTTCATGTAAGTGTTTTTTAATTCATTTAAAAATATTCAAGTTTGAAGTACCGTTATAATGTTATTGATGACAAATTCGGCAAAGTTTTTGCATTTTCTTATTTTATAACAAGTGTTCTTTCATATTTGATAAAAATATTTACACAAATTCAAACTCAACAAGCAAGAGTGGTATATTCGGCTTTGCCGAATCTTGGATACCCTTCAGCAATGGTGTTCAAAAAGTAAAGTACAAAATCGTAAGAATATATTAATAGTTATATAGTTTCTGATTACTGACTTAGTTGAGCCCCACACAAATGCTTGATATGTATACTAATTTTCTTTTGTTCATACTAAATGTAATTCCTAGCAATATTTAGCTATGTCGGAAAACGAAAAGCTTTTCGGTGGCGTCATCATCTAGAATAGTTATTGACCCAAAGATTAGGTTGGACAGGTAGATAATGCTTATTTAAGCCAGCCAGTAGCTTCGATATATGTGTCTATTTTACGAACACTTAATAAAAGATGCTTCAAAATGTAGATGACCTTAGATTTGCAAAAGCACATCGATTTGATGAAGATTAAGTATTCTGGCATGCAACCCAAAAACGCAGTGCCCAGTGAGGGTTGTGTACTTTAATTCGTACGAATCATCCAACTAGTAAAAGTTCTTGATTAGTTATGTAAAACTTTGAAGTTAGCGGACTGATTTAGGTCAAAGCTTTAACAATGATTGTCAATGTAAACAAGCCTTAGAACACAAAATCGAATTTAAAAAAATTTTATAAATATATTAGATTTTTTCAAAATTCTTCTATAAACACTCAAATTTTGAAAATTCTTCTATTAATACCCGCATTTTTCCAATTTCTTCTATAAATACTCGAATTTTGAAAGTTCTCCTAAAAATATTCGAATTTTTAAAATGTTTCTATAAATACTCGCGTTTTGAAAATTGTCCTAAAAATACTCGAATTTTGAAAATTTTCCAATAAATTCTCGAATTTTAAAAATTCTATAAATTCTTTAAAAATTCTTTTTTAAATTCGCGAATTTTGAAAATTTTCCTATGAATACCTTAATTTGAAAAATTCTCCTAAATATACTCGAATTTTGAAAATTCTCCTAAAAATACAAGAATCTTGAAAATTCTCCTATAAATACTCGAATTTTGAAAATTAAAAATAAAATCAAATTTTGAAAAATTTATTAAAAATATTCGATTTTTTTTAAATTCTTCTCTAAATATTTAAATTTTGAAAATTCTCCTTTTAATATCCGAATTTGGTAAATTCCTCTATAATACTAAAATTTTGAAAGTTCCCCTGTAAATATTCGAAATGTTCCTATAAATTCTCGCATTTTGAAAATTCTCCAATAATTACTCGAATTTTGAAAATTCTCCTATAAATACTCGAATTTTGAACATTAAAAAAAACTCGAATTTTGACAATTTTCAAAAAAACTCGATTTTTGAAAAATTTTATAAAAATTTTCGATTTCTTAAAATTCTTCTATAAATACTCAAATTTTGAAAATTTTCCTATATATACCCGAATTTTGAAAATTCTCCTATATATACCCGAATTTTGAAAATTCTCCTATAAATTCTCGCATTTTGAAAATTCTCCAATAATTACTCGAATTTTGAAAATTCTCCTATAAATACTCGAATTTTGAAAATTAAAAAAAAAAAACTCGAATTTGGACAATTTTCAAAAAAAACTCGAGTTTTGAAAAATTTTATAAAAATTTTCGATTTCTTAAAACTCTTCTATAAATACTCAAATTTTGAAAATTCTCCTATATATACCCGAATTTTGAAAATTCTCCTATAACTACTCGAATTTCAAAAGTTCTCTTTAAAAATATCAAAATTTTGTTAATTTTCCTATAAAAACTCGAATTTTTAAATTGTTCCTATAAATACCCAAATTTAGAAAATTTTCCTAAAAATACTAAAGTTTTGAAAATGATCCTATAAACGCTCGAATTTTGAAAATATTCAAATATTGAAAATTTTTCTATAAATACCCGAATTTTGAAAATTCTTGTAAAAATACTCGAATTTTGAAAATATTACTATAAATTTCCAAATTTGAAAAATTCTCTTTTTTGGGGCCCTGTGGCCTTAGATCATTTCCCAGAACTGTCGGATATTCAAAGTCACTCATACACATGCAAGTCTGTGCATGCTCATATTAAAAACAATATGTATGCAAATATTTTAAAGAATAATATTGACTGCAGTGACTGGTTGTTTGCCGAAACAAATTGGCCAGGTAACCCCGGTGATGAAACGAAATTTTTCATGCTTATTTTAATAGAAGCTATTGTGCTCTAGTTCTTTGTGCAATTTTAATGTGATTTAATTTATCAGCATTAAAGTGATTCCCGGTCGGGGTTATATGGGAGATTTCACTAAATGTGAACCGAGCTCGACCATTTTCAATACCGAACTTTTCAAAAGATCACAAATACTTTTGTCAAATGTTGTTGTCTAGAAAGTATATTTTAGACGCTATCGCCCTTAATAACGATATTGTACAATATCTTTATACTAAATGTCATCATCGTATCTATTATAATTTGTCATTAATTAGCTACTAAGAGATTGCCTTAGGCGAAGTTATACGGGAGCAATTGTGAAACGTGAACGGATTTCTCCTAATTGCAATTAAAAAATTTAAATTTTCGTTGATATGTGAGATACATAAATACATAGTATGTAGGTTTTGAACGGATATCATGTACTCAGTTGCATTTTTGTACTTCCTAGGAAGATTTTTTATAATTTGATATATAATACATTCTCAAAAGTTATCAAAATGTTCAAAAGTCAGACACAAAATTAAGATAAATGCAGTGTGTCTGCCTACTAAAATCGGATTTGTGGAACTCCTGGAAGGTTTACGCATATGCCTTTTACACAAAATTTTAGGATATCGTCTCACCCTAAATTTCATCATTGTCGATCAAAACACCTGAAATATCGCTTAAACACTAAATTATATTTACCACAAATTGCCGAATGCATCAGAGTTTAGGTAATCCCCTGCGAAGTACGCTATTAAATTTCATCAAAATAAACATCTGAGATATCGACAAAACAGGAGCTCCAAAAACTTGACTACAACAGAAAAAAAGGACAGACAGTTAGACGGACGGACAGACAAACAGACGGACGGACGGACGGACGGACGGACAGACAAACAGACGGACGGACGTCGCGAAATCGATTCTCCTGCCGATTCTGAGTCGATCGGTACAATTTGAATGGTATTCATAATCAGATTTGTAGAGTTTATACATCTGATTTAAGGAAATTCTCCCACAAAGAACGCTGTCAAATTTCATCATAATCGGTCCATAAACAACTGAGATATCGCTGAAACAATACTTACAAAACGTCAACAAAATTTCTTAGACACGTACTTTGGGGAATTTGCTGCACATCACAAGTAGTGTTTTGGCGATATCTTAGTTGTTTATGGACCGCTTTTGATAAAATTTAATAACGTGCTTGGCGGGAGAATTTCCTAAAATCTGATGTAAAATTTATGTATGTCCGTGCTAAAGGAGGATGGTTTTTCCTATTTCCGCATTTCATTTTTTCAACAAACATTCTCTAATGTGTACTTTGGGCAATTTGCGATACATCAAATTCAGTGTTTTGGCGATATCTCAGTTGTTTATGGACCGATTTTGACAAAATTTTACAGAGTGCTTTGGGAAAATATTTCCTACAATCTGATATATAACATATTATCACATGTACACCAGGAGTATCTTTTTTCTCTTGTTATTTAAAAGTGTGTTTCAATGAAAAATTTTAAAATTTTCGTCTAATTTTTGGTATTTTTTCGATATTTTCGGTGTTTATAAACCGATTTTAATGAAATTTAATAGCGTTCATTGCGGGAGAATTTCCTAAAATCTGATATATAATTTATGTAAGTCCATCCTCCAGGGGCTTCAGAAACTTGATTTCAACAGACAGACAGACGGACGGACAGACAGACAGACAGACAGACAGACAGACAGACAGACAGACGGACATCGCTTAATCGATTCTCCTCCCGATTCTGAGTCGATCGGTATAATTTTTATGGACGGACGGACGTCGCGAAATCGATTCTCCTGCCGATTCTGAGTCGATCGGTACAATTTGAATGGTATTCATAATCAGATTTGTAGAGTTTATACATCTGATTTAAGGAAATCCTCCCACAAAGAACGCTGTCAAATTTCATCATAATCGGTCCATAAACAACTGAGATATCGCTGAAACAATACTTACAAAACGTCAACAAAATTTCTTAGACACGTACTTTGGGGAATTTGCTGCACATCACAAGTAGTGTTTTGGCGATATCTTAGTTGTTTATGGACCGCTTTTGATAAAATTTAATAACGTGCTTGGCGGGAGAATTTCCTAAAATCTGATGTAAAATTTATGTATGTCCGTGCTAAAGGAGGATGGTTTTTCCTATTTCTGCATTTCATTTTTTCAACAAACTTTCTCTAATGCGTACTTTGGGCAATTTGCAATACATCAAATTTAGTGTTTTGGTAATATCTCAGTGGCTTATGGACCGATTTTGATAAAATTTTACAGAGTGCTTTGGGGAACAATATCCTACAATTTGATATATTTTATAATATATTATCACATGTACACCAGGAGTATCTCTTTTCGCTTGTTATTTAAAAGAGTGTTTCAATCAAAAATTTTAAAATTTTCGTCTAATTTTTGGTATTTTTTCGATATTTTCGGTGTTTATAAACCGATTTTAATGAAATTTAATAGCGTTCATTGCGGGAGAATTTCCTAAAATCTGATATATAATTTATGTAGGTCCATCCTCCAGGGACTTGATTTCAACAGACAGACGGACGGACGGACAGACAGACAGACAGACAGACAGACAGACAGACAGACAGACAGACAGACAGACAGACAGACAGACAGACAGACAGACAGACAGACAGACAGACAGACAGACAGACAGACAGACAGACAGACAGACAGACAGACAGACGGACATCGCTTAAGCGATTCTCCTCCAGATTCTGAGTCGATCGGTATAATTTTTATGGGGTCTACGATCACTAATTGGTGAAGGGTATAAAAAACGAGTTTTTTCCAGCTAGATTAGCAAAATCCTACAATGTGCTATGTAGATGCGGAGTTTAGACTTCGAACATTGACATGGATAAACTTACAGAGATTGAGTTGGTTAGCGGTCGCTATGAAAATTATAGCGTTCGAACTATACTATGGACTAAAATCAAGGTTTTTGTGCACTCACTACCGTACAGGGCTACAAGTTATCATCTTAGTTTTCTATGGAAATGTTAGGTAATGTTGTGTAACTTTTTCTGACAAATTTCTTAAACACCCTAATCTTCCATATACTTTCCAACTTAAGGCATTACGGGTATAATGTTTAGTTTTATTATTAAGCAAATTAAGAGTTTATTCAGAATTAACAAACTGCAGCTTAAGAGTCATTAAAATTAAATGTAAATATTTTTCAGACTCTTTGGAGAGAAAAGCTAACAACTGTTTTTTGTTAATTTCATAAAACAGTCATGTTTTCATTAAGGAAAAATGAAGGAAAACTTACAAACAGACGCACACATACACACACACACATACACACACACTCTTGAGACTAAAACATTTGCTTAATTAAGAAATTATAATTTGAAAACTGTTTCTTTGGAAAGCTAAAGCTTTTTATAGTAATTTCTTAACACCAAAAAGAAAAATATAGTTAAGAAAGAAATAACTATAATTGTGTGTGTTTTTTATTAAAAAGTGAGAAAACATTTGTTTTCTTTAGAATAGAAGGGTTGAATTTCAGGACTTAAAAAGAAGAAAAAGGTAGACAAATGTATAATAAGAAAGTAAAACTTACCGTCACTTTATCGCTCATGCCCTTTAGCCTTTGAATAAATTCTGTTGTTGAACGTGCCTTCTCCGACAATTGTTGCAGATTGTGTGAGAGTTCCGTCTGTAAGCAAAGAAATAAAAAAAAAATGCAAAAAAGATAAGAAATTGCTATAAATTTTTAAAAGATTAAAAAATTTTTAAAGGATATATTTTTATATACATTAAAAAACCTAGTATGTCTGTAGTGATAAATTTTTAATACAAATGAAACGCAAGGCAAGTGTTACTTTATCTCTATAAAAACTTGTCTTTTAATATTTTTCTGCTTAAGTTGCTTTTATTAAGTGTAAAAATATGAGATTTATTCCTATTTTTTCATTTCCTTTTTCTATTTCCTTCCGTTTTGCTGTTTTGTTTTTTGTCATTGCAGTTATGAGTCATGAGTTTTCAAAATATTTTTTCGCCTTAACAAATTATAATAAAAGTAACCACAAAAGCCCGGAGTCATAACAATAATGTTCTACTCGTGTCCTTTTATTTTTAGCAAAAAAAAAATAAGGACAAAATAAATTGTAATAAAAGAATCATATAAAAGGCGTGAAATGGAAACTTTATTTTCCTGTCATTTTTTCTGGTTTTGACAATTTTTTTTCGTTTTTTTGGTGTGAACGCAATTGTTGACAAATTAAAAGAATAGAGAAATAAAAACGAATGATATGTCGCCGGAAACTATAAAAAATAAAGCGAATTTTAATGAAATGTGGCCAAAAAAAAAATAAGGTTGTCAAGTTAAATAAAGCAAAGAAAAAATTTAAATAATTTTTTCCCAAAATTTTCTACAGAAAGCTAAGGCAATTTTTCAAAGAAAAACCAAAACTTTTCAAATCCATAGTCAACTTTTCGTGATAAAACCAAAGCGATCGTCAAGTCTTCTAAAGAAAATAAAATCGATCGTTTACTTTTTAACGCCAATATCAAACTTAGAGTAGACAAGTAAGAAAGTGCTATAGTCGGTCAAGCTCGACCATACGATACCCTTCACCACTTAGGTCAAAGCTATTCCTTTTCGTGTATAAAAACAAATATTTGCCAAATTTTGTCATCATACAAACATTTTCTCAAGAAATTATATATTTAAGGTGTTTCCGTCATTTGGACTTATATGAGAGCTAGGGTCAAATGTGGACCGATTATCTCGAAATTTGGCAAATTGATTACACTTTTTACAAAAATTATATAAATTATTATTATTATTAAATAAACTAAAAATTATCTTTATCTTCTGATTTATGAGCGTTTTTAGAGATTTTTGCGTAATTTGGTTTAAACTTCATGAAAAATAAGTAAGAAAATGCTATAGTCGGCCAAGCCCGACCATACGATACCCTTCACAACTATGGTAAAAGGTGATCTTTTTCTTGTATAAAGACAAATATTTGCTAAATTTTGCCATCATACAAACAATTTCTCAAAACTTATATATTTAAGCTGTTTTTGTCATTTTGACTTATATGGGGGCTAGGGTCAAATGTGGACCGATTATATTGAAATTTAGCAAATTTATTACAGATCATACAAGAATTACGTATGCGAAAATAAACTCTTGCGAAAACAAACTCAAAATTCTCATTATCTTCAGATTTATGAGCCTTTTTTTATTGGTTTTCGTCTCATTTAGTGCGTTTTGACAGAAGAGTTTGTATGGGAGCTATGGTCAAATGTGGACCGATTTCAACGAAATTCGGTGCAGTGATTTAAGTCTACATATTTGTTTAAAGTTTCATGAAAAAATATTTATATTTGTGGCTAATATATCAATTCCGGGAAGTGGGACCTATGGGAGGTACCATAAATAATGGACCGATTTTGACGAATTTCAATAGTCATGGTCCCATTATCAAAAAAAAGTGATCTGTGCTAAATTTCATCAAATTATCTTTAGAATTTCGACCTGTAGTTTGATTACAAGGTTTACATGGGGTTCTAGCCAGCCGTCCAGCCAGCCAGCCAGACGGACGGACGGACATCGCTAAATCGACTCAGAAACTGATTATAAGCCTATTGGTATACTAAAAGGTGGGTCTAAGACAAATATTTCTATGCGTTACATACATCAGCACAAACTTATAATACCCATTCCACCTATGGTGGTGAAGGGTATAAATATTGATATTTGTGGCTAAAATATCAATTCCGGGAAGTGAGACCTATGGGAGGTATCATAGATAATGAACCGGTTTTGACCAATTTTAATAGCCATGGTCCCACTACCAAAAAAATTACCTGTGGCAAATTTCATCAAATTATCTTTAGAATTGCGATCTGTACTTTGATTATATGGTTTATATGGATGTCCACCCACCCAGCCAGACAGACGAACGGACGAACTGACATCGTCAAATCGACTCAGGGAGTGATTCTAAGTCTATTGGTATACTTAAAGATGGTTCTAAGACCAATATTTCTATGCGTTACATACATCAGCATTTCATTGCATTTCACCTCTCAAAATCTCCTCTCCCTGGTCCTGTCTTTTCTAAAACTTAAGAAAACTTAAGAAAATGATTTAAAAAAAATATACAACGGCCAGTCCCCCTGGCCAAAATATTAGATTTGAATTCAAGACAGACTCAATTTATTTTATTATATTTTTTAGCCAAAGTTCGAAAAAAAAAGTACTTTAGTATATTTTACTAAACTTACGCATACACAAAAAGTAGTTTATTTTAACGTACCTAACTAAGTCCGAAACAAAGTAAAGTACACAAAGATACAGCAAAAAAAGCACAGTACCTTATAATAACGCACCGTTTGGTAGAATTTTGGAGTATTTTTTTGTTAACTTTAGAGTACTATAAAGTACTGCGTTCGTAATATTTGAACAAAGTATTGTTGTTGTGCATTTATAAATAACTCGTATAGTATCATAAAGAACCCATCAGTTCCAAGTTGAAGAGCCATATTCAATACTGACAAAATGAGTAGGGATTTGAACATGTACTTTTTGGTAAATAATTTACTTGGGGATATCAGCCAACTCGAATCAGAAGTCCATGTTAAAATCTTTAGACATTTCACCAACTTGGAAACAGTATATCAATTTGGAGCTGCTGGTAAATTCTTAAAATTTACATGTATAGTACTCGTATGTCAATTGTGTGCAAAGTATGATATACACACAAAATTAGGTTTCCATCCTAAACAACCGCATTATTTTTATTTAATTTCACTTTTGGCAATACTGTGTTACTCACTGTTGCCATTTTGTAAGAGTTCGTTAAAGTACTCAACAAAGTACGTTATAGTACTCAACGAAGTACGTTATTATTTAGCGTATTTCGTTAAAGTTCGTTATGATTAAGGTTGTGTATTTTAACACGTACTCTAAAGTTTTAAGGTACCTATTTATACTCAAATTGAACACTTTGTTACGTATGTGACTATAGACCGAACTTAACAAAGTACAGTACGATTCCTTTAAATACAGCACTTTAAAGTATTTTTTCGAACCTTGCTTTTGTCTTCTTTGCAAAAATTTTGCATTCAAAATATCTAAACAAATAAAATTTGTTTATAAATAAGACAAAAAACATACAATAGGTTTTTTGTTTTCGAAACAGGAATCGTATTTTCTAAATAAACTCATCAACCAGAAGATAAGGTTTTTGCCGAGCAACCAACCGAACTTATGGCCTCAAACGAAATTTGGATTAAGGGAGGAGGCTTTAGAGAAAAACAGGAAAATTAACAACATTCAACATGACAGGAAATGTTCTAAATATAACAACAATACTAGTCTTATTCCCAAAAAAAGGAAGAAAATAGAGTTACACGCAAGATTTGTGAGAGACTAAAGAGCAGGGATGGAAAGCTTAAACTAAAAAGACAAAAATTCAGAAAAGGTGCAGACTTTTTATCAAAACCTTTTCGATAGAAAATTTTTTTTTATAGAAAATGTTCCTATTGAAAAATATTTTTATCGAAATTTTTCTATATAAAAATATTTTTATAGAAAATTTTTTTATAGAAAAATATTTTTATCGAAAATTTTTCTATTGAAAAATATTTTTATAGAAAATGTTTCTATAGAAAAATATTTTTTTCTATAGAAAAATATTCTTATCGAAAATTTTTCTGTAGAAAAATATTTTAATCAAAAATTTATCATAGAATAATATTTTTATCGAATAAAAAAATAGAAAAATCTTTTTAACGAAAATTTTTCTATAGAAAATTTTTTGTTATCGAAATATTTCTATAGAAATGTTTTTTTATCGAATTTTTTTTTTTTGAAGAAAAATTTTTTTATCGACATTTTTCTATAGAACAATTTTTTTATCGAAATTTTTCTATAGAAAAATTTTTTTTTCGAAATTTCTCTATAGACAATTTTTTATCGAAATGTTTCTATAGAAAATTTTTTTTATCGCAATTTTTCTGTAGAAAATTTTTTTATAGAATAATTTTTTTATTGAAAAATTTTCTACAGAAAAATATTTTTATCGATATTTATTCTATTGAAAAATATTTTTGTAGCAAAATAGACTAAGATATAGACTAAAAGATAGACTAAGACATAGACTAAGACATAGACTAAGACATAGACTAAGACATAGACTAAGACATAGACTAAGACATAGACTAAGACATAGACTAAGACATAGACTAAGACATAGACTAAGACATAGACTAAGACATAGACTAAGACATAGACTAAGACATAGACTAAGACATAGACTAAGACATAGACTAAGACATAGACTAAGACATAGACTAAGACATAGACTAAGACATAGACTAAGACATAGACTAAGACATAGACTAAGACATAGACTAAGACATAGACTAAGACATAGACTAAGACATAGACTAAGACATAGACTAAGACATAGACTAAGACATAGACTAAGACATAGACTAAGACATAGACTAAGACATAGACTAAGACGTAGACTAAGACATAGACTAAGACATAGACTAAGACATAGACTAAGACATAGACTAAGACATAGACTAAGACATAGACTAAGACATAGACTAAGACATAGACTAAGACTAAGACATAGACATAGACTAAGACATAGACTAAAACATAGACTAAGACATAGACTAAGACATAGACTAAGACATAGACTAAGACATAGACTAAGACATAGACTAAGACATAGACTAAGATATAGACTAAGACATAGACTAAGACATAGACTAAGACATAGACTAAGACATAGACTAAGACATAGACTAAGACATAGACTAAGACATAGACTAAGACATAGACTAAGACATAGACTAAGACATAGACTAAGACATAGACTAAGACATAGACTAAGACATAGACTAAGACATAGACTAAGACATAGACTAAGACATAGACTAAGACATAGACTAAGACATAGACTAAGACATAGACTAAGACATAGACTAAGACATAGACTAAGACATAGACTAAGACATAGACTAAGACATAGACTAAGACATAAACTAAGACATAGACTAAGTCATAGACTAAGACATAGACTAAGACATAGACCAAGACATAGACTAAGACATAGACTAAGACATAGACTAAGACATAGACTAAGTCATAGACTAAGACATAGACTAAGACATAGACCAAGACATAGACTAAGACATAGACTAAGACATAGACTAAGACATAGACTAAGACATAGACATAGACTAAGACATAGACTAAGACATAGACTAAGACATAGACTAAGACATAGACTAAGACATAGACTAAGACATAGACTAAGACATAGACTAAGACATAGACTAAGACATAGACTAAGACACAGACATAGACATAGACATAGACATAGACATAGACATAGACATAGACATAGACATAGACATAGACATAGACATAGACTAAGACATAGACATAGACATAGACTAAGACATAGACTAAGACATAGACTAAGACATAGACTAAGACATAGACTAAGACATAGACTAAGACATAGACTAAGACATAGACTAAGACATAGACTAAGACATAGACATAGACTAAGACATAGACTAAGACATAGACTAAGACATAGACTAAGACATAGACTAAGACATAGACTAAGACATAGACTAAGACATAGACTAAGACATAGACTAAGACATAGACTAAGACATAGACTAAGACATAGACTAAGACATAGACTAAGACATAGACTAAGACATAGACTAAGACATAGACTAAGACATAGACTAAGACATAGACTAAGACATAGACTAAGACATAGACTAAGACATAGACTAAGACATAGACTAAGACATAGACTAAGACATAGACTAAGACATAGACTAAGACATAGACTAAGACATAGACTAAGACATAGACTAAGACATAGACTAAGACATAGACTAAGACATAGACTAAGACATAGACTAAGACATAGACTAAGACATAGACTAAGACATAGACTAAGACATAGACTAAGACATAGACTAAGACATAGACTAAGACATAGACTAAGACATAGACTAAGACATAGACTAAGACATAGACTAAGACATAGACTAAGACATAGACTAAGACATAGACCAAGACATAGACTAAGACATAGACTAAGACATAGACTAAGACATAGACTAAGACATAGACTATGACATAGACTAAGACATAGACTAAGACATAGACTAAGACATAGACTAAGACATAGACTAAGACATAGACTAAGACATAGACTAAGACATAGACTAAGACATATACTAAGACATAGACTAAGACATAGACTAAGACATAGACTAAGACATAGACTAAGACATAGACTAAGACATAGACTAAGACATAGACTAAGACATAGACTAAGACATAGACTAAGACATAGACTAAGACATAGACTAAGACATAGACTAAGACATAGACTAAGACATAGACTAAGACATAGACTAAGACATAGACTAAGACATAGACTAAGACATAGACTAAGACATAGACTAAGACATAGACTAAGACATAGACTAAGACATAGACTAAGACATAGACTAAGACATAGACTAAGACATAGACTAAGACATAGACTAAGACATAGACTAAGACATAGACTAAGACATAGACTAAGACATAGACTAAGACATAGACTAGGACATAGACTAAGACTAAGACATAGACTAAGACAGAGGCTAAGACATAGTGTAAGACATCTAGAATCCATCCCTGCTTTTAGAAAATCTTAAATAGGAATAACATAGACACTTGCTTATAAGACAACCTAGACATAAACTCAGTCATTAACGCAAATGAAAAGTACGAAAAGCGTAAGTGTATGTTCGTGTGTGTATGTGTATGCGTGTTAGCCAAATGCTGCGGGCCAAACATTATTATTGTAATTAAACAATTCATGTTGTTAGCAACACTTTTCTTCTTCATTTCTGCCAGTTAATGGCAAAAGTACACAAAACGTGTAAGCACACGTTCTAATATTGTGTCTTGTCTATGTCCTGTTAAGGACAATACAACGCCCTCTTAAATAAACATAGAAATACAAACAAACAAATTCTTAGGATTTAAATACATACATAGAAAAATATACCAAATATTTGTTGTTTAGCAAAATTCAAGTACAAGGTTAGCAAGGAAAGTAGAGAAAGGATAAATGTATGTATTTGTGTATGAAAGGATATATTGTTGCTGCTGTTGTTGCACTTGAGGCTGTTTGAATTGATGTTGTTTTGTTCTTGTTGTTTTGCGTCATATTTCAAATAATGTTTTTAGTTTGTTTTTGCCCTTAAATGTTTGCTTGTTCGTTTATTTGTTGCCACCATGTATTGTCTTGAACTGAAAACAATAAGATGAAGCTGAACAAATGTTGGGAGCAAAGCAATAACAGCGTTAGCAACAAACAACATCATAATTTAAATGGACATAAACAGTTTTGTAGAAAAGTTGATATTAGCCTATGAATACACAAGGAAATGAAGCATCCACAAATTGTTTGAATATGACATTTGAAGTATGCCACACACACACACACAAACATATAGCTAAGGAGTGGGATAACTGGGTGATGAATGGTTAGATGGATGGTTGGTGGGTTTGGAATGGTTGAATGCTACAAAAGTAAAGTTTGTATAATGCTAGAATAATGGTAATTGAAAAATAGAATTTCTCTAATAATAAGCATTGCTTAAGGATGTAAATCCTTTGGAAAAACATGTTGTTTAGCTAATGACTACAACACGGAAATGGGAGTTAAATACTGTTTAGGTATTATGTTTTTTTGTAAGAAGAAAGAGGCTTAAGGAAATGAAAAAAATTGTATTTTTATTAAATTTCATATACTTCGAAAATATTTAAAAATGTTTTATTCAAACTCTTAAGTTTGATTAGTATGGACCAATTAAAGAGCCATTTTAAGTAAGATTTCTTTAAGAATTTATATTTATTGTAAAAAATTTATTTACTGGTTTTTTTGTCTAAGATAGTTTATGCAAGATTGCAAAATTTACTTTTTAAGATACTTATAAAAGACTTAAAATATTCTTGTAGAATAATTTATAAACAAACAAAATATTTGAAAAACTAGTCAAAAATATACTTGACTATAACGAATTTTATACCCAGTACATCAAATATTAGTAGACACAAGATAGACAGAGATTAAGACACATACTAAGACTTAGGCTAACAATTACCCTAAAAGTAGTAATCCAAACTAACACTAATACAAAACCTATAGTAATAGTAACACCAATACTAAGATATAGACCAAGGCATGTTCTAAGACATAGGCTAAGACATAAACTAAGCCATAGACTAAGACATAGACTTAGCCTAAAGGATAGACTACCATATAGAAAAAGGCATAGGCTACGACTAATATATACCCAAATTTTAAAAGATTTGAAAAATTTCCTTCAAAAATAAGATATTTTTGAAAAATTTCGTATAAAAAAAGGAATTTTCGAAAAATTTTCTATAAAAATAAGATATTTTTGAAAATTTTCCTATAAAAATAATAAATTTTTGGAAATTTTCTACAAAAATAAGAAATTCTTGAAAAATTTCCAATAAAAATAAGAAATTTTTAGAAAATTTCATATAAAAATAAGAAATTTTTGAAAAATTTCCTATAAAAATAAGAAATTTTTGAAAAATTTCCAATAAAAATAAGATATTTTTGAAAAATTTTCTATAAAGATAACAAAATTTTGAAAAATTTCCTATAAAAAAGACATAGACTAACATATAGAAAAAGGTATAGGCTAAGACATAGAAAAAAAAATAGGCTAAGGCACAGACTTAGATTAATATATACCCAATTTTAAAAGATTTGAAAAATTTCCTTCAAAAATAAGACATTTTTGAAAAATTTCGTATAAAAAAAAGGAATTTTTGAAAAATTTCCTATAAAAATAAGATATTTTTGAAAATTTTCCTTTAAAAATCAGAAATTTTTGAAAAATTTCCTACAAAAATCAGAAATTTTTGAAAATTTTCCTATAAAAATCAGAAATTTTTAAAAAATTTCCTGTAAAAATAAGACATTTTTTAAAAACTTTCTATAAAAATAAGACATTTTTGAAAAATTTCCTATAAAAATAGAAAATTTTTGAAAAATTTCCTATAAAAATAGAAAATTTTTGAAAAATTTCCTATAAAAATAGAAAATTTTTGAAAAATTTCCTATAAAAATAGAAAATTTTTGAAAAATTTCCTATAAAAATAGAAAATTTTTGAGGAATTTCCTATAAAAATAGGAAATTTTTGAAAATTTTCCTATAAAAATAGGAAATTTTTGAAAATTTTCCTATGAAAATAGGAAATTTTTGAAAAATACGAAATTTTTGGAAAATTCCTTAAAAAAACTAAGAAAATTTTGAAAAATTTCTTAAAAAATAAGAAATTTTTAAAAAATTTCCTATAAAAATAAGAAATTCTTGAAAAATTTCCTATAAAGTAAGAAATTTTTGAAAAATTTCTTTTAAAAAAGAAATTTTTGAAAAATAAAAAAACTTTGAAAAATTTCCTTTAAAAATAAGAAATTTTTGAAAATTTTCCTATTAAAATAGAAAATTTTTGAAAAATTTTCTTTAAAAATATCCTATAAAAATAAGATTTTTTTTTAATTTCCGACAAAAATAAGAAATTTCTCAAAAATTTCTTATAAAACTAAAAAATGTTTGAAAAATTTCCTATAAAAATAAGAAATTTTCAAAAAAAATCCTATGAAAATAAGAAATTTTTGAGATATTTCCTATAAAAATAAGAAATTTTTTAAAAATTCCTTTACAAATAAGAAATTTTTAATAAACTTCCTATAAAAATTAAAAAATTTCCTATAAAAATAAAAAAATTTTCAAAAATTTCCGATAAAAATAAGAAATTTTTGAAAAATTTCCTATAAAAATATACAATTTTTGAAAAATTTCCTATAAGAATAAAAAAATTTTTTAAAATTTCCTATAAAAACATAAAATTTTTGAAAAATTTCTTATAAAAATAAGAAATTTTTGACAAAGTTCATATAAAAATAAGAAATTTTTGAAAAATTTACTTTGAAAATAAGAAATTTTTTAAAAATTTTCTCTAAAAATAAGAACTTTTTGAAAAGTTTCCTATAAAAATAGAAAATTTTTGAAAAAATGCTATAAAAATAAGAAATTTTTGAAAAATTTCCTATAAAAGTAAGAAATTTTTAAAAAATTGTCTATAAAAATAAGAAATTTTTGAAAAATTTCCTATAAAAATAAGAATTTTTGAAAAATTTCCTATGAAAGTAAGAAATTTTAATAAAAATTTCTATAAAAATAAGGAATTTTTTAAAAATTTCCTAAAAAATATATGAAATTTTTGAAAAATTTCCTAAAAAAAAAGAAATTTTTGAAAAGTTTCCTATGAAAATAAGAAATTTTTTACAAACTTCCTATAAAAATAATAAAATTTTGAAAAAATTCCTATAAAAATAAGAAATTTTTGAAAAATTTCCTATAAAATTAAGAAATTTTTGAAAAATTTCCTATAAAAATAAGAAACTTTTGAAAAATTTCCTATAAAAATAAGACATTTTTGAAAAATTTCCTATAAAAATAAGAAATTTTTGAAAAATTTCCTATAAAAATAAGAAACTTTTGAAAAATTTCCTATAAAAATAAGAAATTTTTGAAAAATTTCCTATAAAAATAAGAAATTTTTGAAAAATTTCCTATAAAAATAAGAAATTTTAATAAAAATTTCTATAAAAATAAGGAATTTTTTAAAAATTTCCTAAAAAATATATGAAATTTTTGAAAAATTTCCTAAAAAAAAAGAAATTTTTGAAAAATTTCCTATGAAAATAAGAAATTTTTTACAAACTTCCTATAAAAATAATAAAATTTTGAAAAATTTCCTATAAAAATAGGAAATTTTTGAAAAATTTCCTATAAAAATAAGAAATTTTTGAAAAATTTCCTATAAAAATAAGAAACTTTTGAAAAATTTCCTATAAAAATAAGACATTTTTGAAAAATTTCCTATAAAAATAAGAAATTTTTGAAAAATTTCCTATAAAAATAAGAAACTTTTGAAAAATTTCCTATAAAAATAAGAAATTTTTGAAAAATTTCCTATAAAAATAAGAAATTTTTGAAAAATTTCCTATAAAAATAAGAAACTTTTGAAAAATTTCCTATAAAAATAAGACATTTTTGAAAAATTTCCTAAAAAAATAAGAAATTTTTGAAAAATTTCCTATAAAAATAAGAAACTTTTGAAAAATTTCCTATAAAAATAAGACATTTTTGAAAAATTTCCTATAAAAATAGGAAACTTTTGAAATTTTTCCTAGATATAAGAACAGTATATAGGCCACATACATCGAAGACTTCTGCTAGAACATGGAAAAAGTCAATTGATGCCGAGTTGTAGGCAACAAACTATTCATGTAATGGCCTATGCCTAATATCTCGCAATAGAGTCCGTTATAAGAGGATGTCTGAGGCAATTTGCTTCTCTGGGAGTCAAGAAGTGCAGAGGAAAGGTAAATATTTATACATTGACAAACCTATTGTGACACCAATAATCCTCATTACTAATGATGAAGGGTACAAAAACAAATAAACTTTTGCTTTTATTTTCAGTTTCATTAGACTTTCGTAGAACAAATAAACTCATATGTGTCTTAGAATCTTAAGCAAACAACACTCTCACTTAACATTCTTATAAGGAGATGCAATCTATGGAAGAGGCAAGTTGTTCTTCCAGAGCATCTAAGAAAGTTGCATACAAATGAATGAAGGAATACTTGCATGTTTAAATACTTGAAGAAATTGGCTGGTTGGAAAGAAAGAACTTGTGAAAGACAAAGTTTCATGAGTGAAATAAGATAATAATCGCAGACAAAATGGCACCATCTGGTGGAAACGTTGGCTGTGTATCTGTGTGTGTTTTGTGTTTGTTGCTTGTATGAATATGCAAATGCATTAAACTTTTAGATATTTTTACTAGAATGAAGATGTTTACATCAGATATGCTGCAAGCTTAAAGTCTAAATGAAGGGAAAAGGCTTGTGTTTTTCTTCATTGTAGCACGAACTGAAAAATTCTGCTGCACATTAAAAATTTTGAAGGTTAACTTTATGTTTTTATAGTTTTATGTTGGCAAGAAAATAAAATAAAAGAAAACTGTTAAAGATATTTACAAAATATATTAAACTTTTAAGTTGCATATTGTTTTAATTTGTCTGCATCACATTTTTCTTCAGTTCCACAGAGACTTAGTCATAAAACTAGAATCTGTTAGTTTTGTACTTTATTATTATTTTTTGCTGATGAAGAGATATTGTCATTGTTTATAATGATGCTATAATTTAGCAGCAGCAGCAGCTCCGGCATCAGTTACTGGAGCTGTAAAAGACATTAGCCATATCTTAAGTAAATGAGCAAAAGGATTCGAATAATGAGTGAAAAAGATAGAGTATCATGATATTGTTAACAAAATGAATGAAACTAATTTATAGACATCAATGATGCCTCTGCTGCTGAAGCTGCTACTGTCTGGCTTTGCTTTTGTTGGTGAATTGTTGGTTTTTTTTAGAGTTAATTTCTTAATTGCAAAGTTAAATTAAGCGGTTACAATTTCTAGAGAATTTTGTTATTACTTATACGTAACTAAGTCTCCCCGTTTTTTGTCTTGTTTGTGAAAGCGCTTAACATTAAAAATTATACTTTATAAGAGTAATTAAAAAGTTTAAATTTAATTATGTTTATTGTGTAAAAAGTAATTGAAAATAATCAAAAGAATAAAATATTCAGGAATAAAACCTTTTAAACTAAGTTTCAAAGTAAAAAAAAAACAAAAATTTGTTTAATTATTAAAACTTTTGAAAAATTTTCTATAAACATAAGAAATTTTTGAAAAATTTCCTATCAAAAAAGGAAATTTTTGAAAAATTTCCTAAAAAATAAGAAATTTTTGAAAAATTTCCTACATATATAAGCAATTTTTGAAAAATTTCCTATAAAAATAAGAAATTTTTGAAAAATTTCCTATAAAATAAGAAATTTTTGAAAAATTTCCTATAAAAATAAGAAATTTTTGAAAATTTTCCTATAAAAAAAAAGAAATTTTTGAAAAACTTAATATAAAACTAAGAATTTTTTGAAAAAATTTCCTATGGAAATAGGAAATTTTTGGAAAATTTCCTATAAAAATCTTGAATTTTTGAAAAATTTCCTATAAAAATAAGAAACTTTTAAAAAAATGCATATAAAGATAAGAAATTTTTGAAAAATTTCCTATAAAAATCTTAAATTGTTGAAAAATTTCATATAAAAATAAGAAATTTTAGAAAAATTTCCTATACAAATAAGATTTTTTGTTTTAAATTTCCTATAAAAATAAGATATTTTTGAAAATTTTTCTTTAAAAATAAGACATTTTTGAAAAATTTCCTATAAAAATAAGAAACTTTTGAAGGATTACTCATAAAAATAAGAAATTAATAAAAATTTTCCTATGAAAATAAGAAATTTTTGAAAAATTTCGTATGAAAATAAGAAATTTTTGAAAAATTTCCTAAGAAAATAAGAAATTTTTTAAAAATTTCCTATGAAAATAAGAAATTTTTTGAAAAAAATTTTTATAAAAACGAAAAATTTTACTAAAACATAAGAAATTTTTGAAGAATTACCCATAAAAATAAGAATTTTTTGAAAAATTTCCTACAAAAATAAAAAATTTCTGAAAAATTTCCTATAAAAATACGAAATTTTTGAAAAATTTCCTATAAAAATAAGAATTTTTTAAAAATTTCCTTTAAAAATAAGTCATTTTTGAAAAATTTCCTAAAAAAATTTTTGAAAAATTTCTTATAAAATTAAGCAATTTTTGAAAATTTTCTTTTTAAAAGATTTCTTATAATAATAAGAAATTTTTAAAAAATTTCCTATAAAAAATAAAAAAAAAATTAAAAAAATTCCTATAAAAATAAGAAATTTTTAAAAAATTTCCTTCAAAAATAAAAAAATTCTGAAAAATTTCCTATAAAAATAAGAAATTTTTGAAAAATTTCCTATAAAAATAAGAAATTTTTAAAAAATTACCTATAAAAATAACAAATTTTTTAAAAATTTCCAATAAAAATAAGAAATTTTTGAAAAATTTCCTATCAAAATAGGAAATTTTTAAAAAATTCCTATAAAAATAGGAAATTTTTGAAAATTTCTATTAAAAAATTTAATTTTTTTTTTAATTTTCTCGAAAAATGTGGATTTTTTGAAAAATTTCTGATAAAAATAAGAAATTTTTGAAAGATTTCTTATAAAAATAAGAAATTTTTGAAAAATTTCCTTTAAAAATAATAGACTTTTGAGAAAATTTCCCATAAAAAAAAGAATTTTTTGAAAAATTTCTTATAAAAATAAAAAATTTTTGAATTTTAAAAATAAAAATAAGAAATTAAAAAAAAATTTCCTCGGAAAAATTTCCTGAAAATATAAGAAATTTTTAAAAAAATTCCTATTAATAGGGTAAATTTTTGAAATTTTTTTTATAAAAATAAGAAATTTTTGAAAAATTTGTTAAAAAAATAAGAAATTTTTGAAGAATTACCCATAAAAATAAATAATTTTTGAAAATTTCCTTACACAAATAAGAAACTTTTGAAAAAAATCGTAAAAGAATCTGAAATTTTAAAAAAATTTCCTATAAAAATAAGAAATTTTAAAAAATTTCTTACAAAATAAGAAAATTTTGAAAAATTTAATATAAAAAATTAAATTTTTGAAAAATTTCCTATAAAGATAAGAAGTTTTAGAAAAATTTCTTGTTAAAATAAAAAATTTTGGAAAACTTTCCTATAAAAATTAGAAATAAAATTAAGAAACTTTTGAAAAATTTTCTATAAAAGTAGAAAATTTTTGAAAAATTTTCTGTAAAAGTAGAAAATTTTTGAGAAATTTTCTATAAAAACAGAAAATTTTTGAAAAATTTTCTGTAAAAGTAGAAAATTTTTGAAAAATTTTCTATAAAAATAGAAAATTTTTGAAAATTTTCCTATAAATAAATTTTCCTTGAAAAAAATTCATATTAAAATATGAGATTAAAAAAAATTTCCTATAAAAATGGGAAATTTTTAAAAAATTTTCTTTAAAAATAAGAAATTTCCTATTAACATAGAACATTTTTAAAAAATTTCCTATAAATAAAAAAACTTTCTGAAAAATTTATAATAAAAATATAAAAAAAAATGGAAATTTTCCTATAAAAATAGGAAATTTTTGAAAAATTTCCTAAAATAATAAGAATATTTTGAAAATTTTGTTATAAAAATTAGAAATATTTTGGGAAAACTCCTGTAAAAATAAGAAATTTTTTAAAAATTTCCTGCAAAAATAGAAAATTTTTTAAAAAATTCCTGAAAAGTTTTCGATAAATAATCACATTTTAAAATTTTTTTAAGGAAAATTTCCTATAAAAATAGGAAATTTTTGAAAAATTTCCTATAAAAAGAAGAATATTTTGAAATTTTTGTTATAAAAATTAGAAATATTTTGGGAAAACTCCTATAAAAATAAGAAAGTTTTTAAAAATTTCCTACAAAAATAGAAAATTTTTTAAAAAATTCCTGAAAAGTTTTCGATAAATAATCACATTTTAAAAATTTTTTAAGGAAAATAAGAAATTTTTGAAAAAAAAATTTCGTAGAAAAATTTCGAAAAATTTTCTAGAAAAAAAGAAAATTTTTGAAAAAATTTTAGGGAATGGAACAATAAAGGAAGTTAACTGAGCTATTATTTGCTTTTAAATTTGAATTCAAAATTTATGTTTTTTGAAGTAATATCTAATTTAATATCTAATTTACATTTATTCTATTATGAGAAAAACTTATTTTTGTTTATTTGGCTAATTATTAAGTGAAATGTTGGTTTGGTTTACTCGTGTTTTTCTTAATTTTAATCCCTTAGAAATATAATTTTAAATCTTCTGTTCAGTTGCTTAAATTAATTAACGAGCAAAACTCCTTTCATTTAAACACAAAAAAGCTTTAAATGAGCACAATATGCTTAAAGTACCAAAGGCCCGAAAAGGACAAAAGCTTTAGAAAAACTTAAAAAAAATTAAAGCTGTTGAAATTTAATCCCTTAAGGGAGGTCCTTTATGAATAGACACACACAAATACGAAATTTAAATCGACTAAAACTAGAAACAGAATTTGAAATCTGTTGAAATATATAATATTTCAACGCATTTATCAAAATATTGTGGATTTCTATTTTTCACAAATTGTATTCATTAGAATATTTTTTTTGGTGAATGTGAATAAATATTAGAAAATGGTGATGACAGAGTGAGTGGATGCTTTGTCGGATGTCAGTCGACGGTTGGGTTTGGTTGTATAGTCGGTCGGTTGATTTTAATGCTAAGCGTCTGTTTTGAATTGATAAGGCAAAAAGTTAAAGTAAGCGAATTTTTTTCTTCTTTTGTTCATTTACATTTTGGAAAATATTTTTTCTTTTTGTCCTATTTGGGTTATTTGCTGTTTGTTTGCCATGAATAATTGTTTGAGTGAGTGGATGAATAAAAGGGTATATAAATCTTCCCTTTTATGAATAATGGAAAAAATATTTCATAATATGAAAAAAAGTGGAATGGTTAAAAAAGTCCACAAAAAAAGGATATAAAAATTTAAAAAAATATTAAGATACAATAACATTTTAAAAAGAATAATATTTTTCTAATGAAATTTTATGAAAACAAAAATCTTTAAGAATATCTTAAAGAAATTAGCTTTGAGGAAAAAAAAAAAGAAAAGTTGTGAACATAAAAATCCTATAAATACAAAGTAATTGTTTTCATACATAAGTACTTTATTGTGTCATTTTATTTTTAGCCAGACACATAAACCATTTGCTTTGAAAACAGAGAAAACCTCAAGAATACATTATATTTTGCCATAAATTACAGATAAAGCTACAAATAAAGGAAGAATAAAAGGAAATAATCTCCATAGAAAGTACCAGGGGTATTCACGAGGGGAAGGGCAACTATTTTAGTTTCATTTTTTTAAGGAAATTTTTAAAAAATTTCCTATTTTTTTAAGAAGTTTTTAAAAAAATTTTATATTTTTAAAGCAAATTTTTCAAAAATTTCTTATTTTTATAGGAAATTTTCAATAATTTCCTATTTTTGTAGGAAACTTTTCAAAAATTTCTTATTTTTGTAGGAAACTTTTCAAAAATTTCTTATTTTTAATTAACATTTTTCAAAAATTTTTATAGAAAATTTTTTAAGATATTTTTATTTTCACAGGAAATTTTTCGAAAATTTTCATTTCTAAAAAATTTCTTATTTTTATAGGAAATTATTCACAAATTTCTTATTTTTATAGGAAATTTTTTTAATTTTTTTTTTATTTTTTTAACAAATTTTTAAAAAAATTTAACTTTTTCAAAAATTTCTTATTTTTTTTAAACAAATTTTTAAAAAACTTTAACTTTTTCAAAAATTTCTTATTTTTTAGCAAAATTTTCAAAAATTTCTTATTTTTATATTAAACTTTTCAAAATTTTTTTTATTTTATAGAAAATTTTTCCAAATTTTTTTATTTTTAGGAAAATTTTTAAAAATTTCTTATTTTTATAGGAAATTTTTAAAAAATTTCATATTTTTAAGGAAATTTTTTAAAATTTCTTATTTTTAAGGAAATTTTTCAAAAATTTCTTAAATTGATAAGGAATTTTTCAAAAATGTCTTAGTTTCATCGACAATTTTTCAGATATTTTTTATTTTATCAAAAATTTTGAGTTTTCAAAAATTTCTAATTTTTTCTAGAAAATTTCCTTCTTTATACGAAATTTTTCAAAAATTTCTTATTCTTATAGGAATTTTTTCAAAAATTTCTTATTTTTATAAGAAGTTTTTCAAAAATTTCTTATTTTTAAAGGAAATTTTTAAAAATTTCTTATTTTTATAAGAATTTTTTCAAAAAATTTTTTTTTTAATAAGAAATTTTTCAAAAATTTTTTATTGTAATAAGAAATTTTTCAAAAATTTTTTATTGTAATAAGAAATTTTTCAAAAATTTCTTATTTTTATGAGAAATTTTTCATAAATTTCTTATTTTTATAAGAAATTTTTCAAAAATTTCCTATTTTTATAAGAAATTTTTCAAAAACTTCTTATTTTTATAAGAAATTTTTCAAAAATTTCTTATTTTTATAGGAAATTTTTCAAAAATTTCTTATTTTTATAAGAAATTTTTCAAAAATTTCTAATTTTTATAAGAAAATTTTCAGAAATTTCTTATTTTTATAAGAAATTTTTCAAAAATTTCTTATTTTGATAAGAAATTTTTCAAAAATTTCTTATTTTTATAAGAAATTTTACAAAAATTTCTTATTTTTATAAGACATTTTTCAAAAATTTCTTATTTTTACAAGAAATTTTCCCAAAATTTCTTATTTTTATAAGAAATTTTTCAAAAAGTTTTTATTTTTATAAGAAATTTTTCAAAAATTTCTTATTTTTATAAGAAATTTTTCAAAAATTTCTTATTTTTATAAGAAATTTTTCAAAAATTTCTTATTTTTATGAGAAATTTTTCAAAAATTTCTTATTTTTTTAAGAAATTTTTCAAAAATTTCTTATTTTTATAGGAAATTTTTTAAAAATTTCTTATTTTTATAAGAAATTTTTTAAAAATTTCTTATTTTTATAAGAAATTTTTCAAAAATTTCTTATTTTTATAAGAAATTTTTCAAAAATTTCTTATTCTTATAAGAAATTTTTCAAAACATTCTTATTTTTTTTAAGAAATTTTTCAAAAATTTCTTATTTTTGTAAGAAATTTTACCAAAAATTTCTTATTTTTATAAAAAATTTTTCAAAAACTTCTTATTTTAATAAGAAATTTTTCAAAAAAATCTTATTTTTACAAGAAATTTTTCAAAAATTTCTAATTTTTATAAGAAAATTTTCAGAAATTTCTTATTTTTATAAGATATTTTTCAAAAATTTCTTATTTTTATAAGAAATTTTTCAAAAATTTCTTATTTTTATAAGAAATTTTTCAAAAATTTCTTATTTTTATAAGAAATTTTTCAAAAATTACTTATTTTTATAAGAAATTTTTCAAAAATTTCTCAAAAATTTCTGATTTTTATAAGAAATTTTTCAAAAATTTCTTATTTTTATAAGAAATTTTTCAAAAATTTCTTATTTTTATAAGAAATTTTTCAAAAATTTCTTATTTTTATAAGAAATGTTTCAAAAATGTCTTATTTTTATAAGAAATTTTTTAAAAATTTCTTATTTTTATAAGAAATTTTTCAAAAATTTCTTACTTTTATAAGAAATTTTTCAAAAATTTCTTATTTTTACAAGAAATTTTTCAAAATTTTCTCATTTTAATAGGATTTTTTTTTAATTTGTTATTTTTTAAAGGAAATTTTTTTAAAATTTCATACTTACATAGGAAATTTTGCAAAAATTTCTTATTTTCAAATGAAATTTTTCAAAATTTTCTTATTATTGTAGTAAATTTTTCAAAAATTTCTTATTTTTATAGTAAATTTTTTAAATTTTTTTAATTTTGATCGAAAAATTTTTCAAAAATTTCTCATTTTTATAGGAAATTTTTCAAAAATATCTTATTTTAATAGGAAATTTTTCAAAAGTTACTAATTTTTATAGAAAATTTTTCAAAAATTTCTTTTTTTTATAGGAGATTTTTAAAAAATTTCTTATTTTGATATGAAATTTTCAAAAATTTCTTATTTTTATGGGAAATTTTTCAAAAATTTCTTATTTTTGTGGGAAATTTTTCAAAAATTTCTTATTTTTATAAGAAATTTTTCAAAAATTTCTTATTTTTATAAGAAATTTTTCAAAAATTTCTTATTTTTGTAAGAAATTTTTCCAAAAATTTCTTATTTTTATAAAAAATTTTTCAAAAACTTCTTATTTTAATAAGAAATTTTTCAAAAAAATCTTATTTTTACAAGAAATTTTTCAAAAATTTCTAATTTTTATAAGAAAATTTTCAGAAATTTCTTATTTTTATAAGAAATTTTTCAAAAATTTCGTATTTTTATAAGAAATTTTTCAACAATTTCTTATTTTTATAGGAAATTTTTCAAAAATTACTTATTTTTATAAGAAATTTTTCAAAAATTTCTTATTTTTATACAAAATTTTTCAAAAATTTCTGATTTTTATAAGAAATTTTTCAAAAATTTCTTATTTTTATAAGAAATTTTTCAAAAATTTCTTTTTTTTATAAGAAATTTTTCAAAAATTTCTTATTTTTATAAGAAATGTTTCAAAAATGTCTTATTTTTATAAGAAATTTTTTTAAAATTTCTTATTTTTATAAGAAATTTTTCAAAAATTTCTTACTTTTATAAGAAATTTTTCAAAAATTTCTTATTTTTACAAGAAATTTTTCAAAATTTTCTCATTTTAATAGGATTTTTTTTTTTAATTTGTTATTTTTTAAAGGAAATTTTTTTAAAATTTCATACTTACATAGGAAATTTTGCAAAAATTTCTTATTTTCAAATGAAATTTTTCAAAATTTTCTTATTTTTATAGTAAATTTTTCAAAAATTTCTTATTTTCATAGTAAATTTTTTAAATTTTTTTAATTTTGATCGAAAAATTTTTCAAAAATTTCTCATTTTTATAGGAAATTTTTCAAAAATATCTTATTTTAATAGGAAATTTTTCAAAAGTTACTAATTTTTATAGAAAATTTTTCAAAAATTTCTTTTTTTTATAGGAGATTTTTAAAAAAATTCTTATTTTGATATGAAATTTTCAAAAATTTCTTATTTTTATGGGAAATTTTTCAAAAATTTCTTATTTTTATAGTAAATTTTTTTAATTTTGATCGAAAAATTTTTCAAAAATTTCTAATTTTTATAGGAAATTTTTCAAAAATATCTTATTTTTATAGGAAATTTTTCAAAAATTTCTTATTTTTATAGGAATTTTTTCAAAAATTTCTTATTTTTATAGGAAATTTTTCAAAAGTTACTTATTTTTATAGGAAATTTTTCAAAAGATTCTTATTTTGATAGGAAAATTTAAAAAATTTCTTATTTTTATAGGAAATTTTTCAAAAATTTCCTATAAAAATAGGAAATTTTTGAAAATTTTGCTGTTAATATAGGAAATTTTTAAAATTGCTTATTATTATAGGAAATTTTTCAAAAATTTCTTATTTTTATAGGAAATTTTTTAAAAATTTCTTCTTTTTATAGGAAAATTTTCAGAAATCTTTTAATTTTAATAGACATTTTTTTTTTTAAATTTGTTATTTTTAGTTCCTATAAATTTTCTTAGTTTTATACGAATTTTTCAAAAATTTCATATTTTTATAGGAAATATTTAAAAAATTTATTATTTTTATAGAAACTTTCTCAAAAATTTCCTATTTTTGTAGGAAATTTTGCAAAAATTTCTTATTTTTATAGGAAATTTTTCAAAAATTTCTTAGTTTTAAAGGAAATTTTCTTATTTTTATAAATAAATTTTCGAAAATTTCCTATTTTTGTAAGAAACTTTTCAAAAATTACTTAGTTTTATAGGAAATAATTAAAAAACTTCTAATTTTATTATAAAATTTTTCAAAAATTTCTTATTTTTTTAGGTAATTTGTCAAAAATTTGTATTTGTATTAAAAATTTTAACAAAAATTTATTTTTTTTTTTAATTTTTTAAGAAATTTTTAAGAAATTTTTCAAAAAATTTTGTATTTTTTTAAGACAGTTTAAACAAATTTTTATTTTTGAAGGAAAGTTTTCAAAAATTACTAATTTTTTTTTATAAGAAAATTTAAAAAAATTTCTTATGGAAATTTTTTTAAGGAAATTTTTCAAAAACTTGTTTCAAAACTTTTGACATCCTGAATACACATACTATTGAAATAAAAATTACAAATCTTTATGCCACACAGAGAAAAATGATACTTTAACACAAACAACATATGCGTAAGATGGCTCTTCAGAAGAAGAAACAATCTTTTGTTTCTTTTCTGTTTCTCAAACATCTTTTGTAATTTTTATGTTTTATGTGGCAAAAAGAAAACAAAGACTTTTTTTCTTGCAAAATAGAAAAAAGTTGTTAAAAATCTTACATAAACTGCAAACAAATAAACAATTTGAAAGTAGCAATAAAAGTTTATGATATTGTTAAAAATATATTCATAATTTTTATTACATAAAAATGCAAGCAAACATAATTAAAAAAAATCTGCAATATAAATTTCTCAAAAAAAAAAAAAAAAATGAACAAAAATATTCCGATGTTAAAATGTTTGACGCCAAAATACTAGTATGTATTTATAACATTTAATCTGAATCTAATTTTCTCTTAAAACGAGTTTCTTAAAATTAAAAAAAAAAATGCATTACCTAAAAATTGACGTCTTATTAATTTAGTCATCAAATTTCTTTCTACTCGCATTGTCTTAAATGTCACCTTAACATAGACACTTTCCTTCTCAACTGCAATCTGACGTTTTCTATTACATTTTCCATATGCACTTGCACTGCAGAACGTCACGTCAAGTCACGTTTAATTTTACACATGTCTTACATGTCGTAGAAAATGTACAAAAAGAGTCAAGTGACTTTAACACACGCTTTCATGCTTTCAAACAAAATTGACAGGTGAGATGAGTGAAAAATATTTAGTAACACATGTGAAATGCTAAAAAATCAACTTAAGTCATCAATCAATATTCAAGCGGGTTTTAATAGGAAGTAATGAAAAAATTTCTTATCTTAACAGATATTTTTTCAAATATTTCCTAGTATTATACGAAATTTTTCAAAAATTTCTTATTTTTAAAGTAAATTTTTTAAGAATTTCTTATTTTTATAAGAAATTTTTCGAAACTTTCCTGAAAAATTTCTTATAAAAATTATAAATTTTTAAAAAATTTCATATTTTTATAGGAAATTTTTCATATTTTTATAGGAAATTTGTCAAAAATTTCATATTTTTATAGAAAATTTTTCAAAAATTTCTTATTTTTACAGGAAAATTTTTCAAAAATTTCATATTTTATAGGAAATTCTTCACAAATTTCTTATTTTTTTCAGGAAATTCTTAAAAAATTTCTTATTTTTTCAGGATATTTAAAAAAAATTTTTTAGTTTTTTATGAAGTTTTTCTAAAATTTCGTATTGTTAAAGAAATTTTTTAAAATTTCTTATTTTCATAAGAATTTTTTTATAAATTTTTATTTTTTCAGGAAATTTTTCAATAATTTCTAATTTTTATAGAAAATTTTTCAAAAATTTCTTATTTTTATAGGAAATTTTTCAAAAATTTCTTATTTTTATAGGAAATTTTTCAAAAATTTCTTATTTTTATAGGAAATTTTTCAAAAATTTCTTATTTTTAAAGGAAATTTTTCAAAAATTTCTTATTTTTATAGGAAATTTTTCAAAAATTTCTTACTTTTATAGGAAATTTTTAAAAAATTTCTTATTTTTATAGGAAATTTTTCAAAAATTTCTTATTTTTATAGGAAATTTTTCAAAAATTTCTTATTTTTATAGGAAAATTTTCAAAAATTTCTTATTTTTATAGGAAATTTTTCAAAAATTTCTTATTTTTATAGGAAATTTTTCAAAAATTTCTTATTTTTATAGGAAATTTTTCAAAAATTTCTTATTTTTATAGGAAATTTTTCAAAAATTTCTTATTTTTATAGGAAATTTTTCAAAAATTTCTTATTTTTATATGAAATTTTTCAAAAATTTCTTATTTTTATAGGAAATTTTTCAAAAATTTCTTATTTTTATAGGAAATTTTTCAAAAATTTCTTATTTTTATAGGAAATTTTTCAAAAATTTCTTATTTTTATATGAAATTTTTCAAAAATTTCTTATTTTTATAGGAAATTTTTCAAAAATTTCTTATTTTTATAGGAAAATTTTTCAAAAATTTCTTATTTTTATAGGAAATTTTTCAAAAATTTCTTATTTTTATAGGAAATTTTTCAAAAATTTCTTATTTTTATAGGAAATTTTTCAAAAATTTCTTATTTTTATAGGAAATTTTTCAAAAATTTCTTATTTTTATAGGAAAATTTTCAAAAATTTCTTATTTTTATAGGAAATTTTTCAAATGTTTCTAATTTTTATAGAAATTTTTTAAAAAATATCTTATTTTTATAGGAAATTTTTCAAAATTTTCTTATTTTTATAGGAAATATTTCAAAAAGTTCTTATTTTTATAGGAAATATTTCACTATTTTTATAGGAAATTTTTCAAACATTTTCTGTTTTTATAGGAAACTTTTAAAAATTTCGTATTTTTATAGCAGAATTTTCAAAAATGTCTTATTCTTATGGGAAATTTTTCAAATATTTTTATTTTTAAAGGAAATTTTTCAAAAATTTCCTATTTTGATAGGTAATTTATCAAAAATTTCATATTGTTATAGGTAATTTTTCAAAAATTTCCTATTTTTATAAGAAATTTTTCAAAAATTTCTTATTTTCATAGGAAATTTTTAAAAAATTTCCTATTTTTATAGGAAATTTTTCAAAAATTTCCTATTTTTATAAGAAATTTTTCAAAAATTTCTTATTTTTATAGGAAATTTTTAAAAAATTTCCTGTTTTTATAAAATTTTTCAAAAATTTCTTAGTTTTATAGGAAATTTTTCAAAAATTTACTATTTTTATAAAAAATTCTTCAAAAATTTCTTATTTTTATGGAAATTTTTCAAAAAATGTCCTAATTTTGTAGAAAATTTTTAAAAAATTTTCTTATTTTAATAGGAAATTTTTCAAAAATTTTTTATTTTGTAGGAAATTTTTAAAAAATTTCTTATTTTTAGAGAAAAATTTCTTATTTTTACGGAAATTTAAAAAAAAACTTATTTTAATAGGAAATTTTATCAAAAATTTCTTATTTTTATAGGAAATTTTTAAAAAAATTATATTTTAGTAGGAAATTTTTCAAAAATTTCTTATTTTTATGGAAAATTAAAAAAAAAATTTTTATTTCTATAAAATTTTTTTTCAAAATTTCTTATTCTTATAAGAAATTTTTTAAAAATGTCCAATTTTTATTAGAGGTTTTTTAAAAATTTCTTATTTTGATAAGAAATTTTTCAAAAATTTCTTTTTTATAGCAAATTTTTCAAAATTTTTTTATTTTTATCGGAAAATTTTCAAAAATTTCTTACTTTTATAGGAAATTTTTAAAAAATTTCTTATTTTGATAGAAAATTTTTAAAATTTTTTTTATTTTTGTTGGAAATTTTTCAAAAATTTCTTATTTGGATAGGAAATTTTTCAAAAATTTCTTATTTTTATAGGAAATTTTTCAAAAATTTCTTATTTTTATAGCAAATTTTTTTAAAATTTCTTATTTTTATAGGAAATTTTTTAAAAATTTCTTATTTTTATAGCAATTATGTTAACATTTAATTTAGTTTAGTTCCCTTTATATACCTTTTACAAATTATAATAAAAAACCTATTAACACTTTTTTAACTGTATCTACTTGATATTTGAATCCACTTGTAACCGAACACAAACATTGCCCTAGTCGTAGTTGCGATCATACAAATGAAAATGAATTTGAAACTTTAAAAAATAAAAGGAAAAAAAATGGTCATTCGCATAGAACCAAAGTGGCTGTAAGAGGCTTGTGCCATTCGAATATCAGCCTACATTTGGTTGAAGGCATTCAATGACAATAAATGTTAACACATTCTTTTTTTTTCCTCTGGTAATTTTATTTTAATTTTTTATGATTATATGATTGTTAATATGATCATATTTCTGTGAATAGTGTCACCAGAACTTAGTAGCAGCAACTGACTGACGGACGTGTGTATCTAGATACTTCCACATGTTGAGATAATTTAAATGCTTCTCGTGTTTCTGTTGCCATTATTCTGTATATTTGGAGTGTGTTACTCACAAATAAAACAAATCTTTTTATTTCTGTCAATTTAAATGGCATTTATTTTGCACAAAAACAAAACTCTAAAACTATTTAAATCTTAGAGTGTTCAAGTGTTTAGTTTTTCAAGAGCCCTGGAAGTTGTTGGCCCGAATTGAGCTCAAGCGTCTGAATGAAGTAAATATTTATTTGTGTGGTATTTGTTACAATTTGATATTAAAATAACATTTTTCAAATAAAAAACTAGAAAATCCTATTATCCAAGTTTAGAATTGCATATAAACTATAGCTGACTGCTCTTGCATATTTACCATGTTTCACTTTTTTCTGTTTTTATTTGTTTTTGTGTTTTAAATTGTATTTTGTTTGTGCAAATGACACTTGGCATAAATGATTGTAATGGCTTATATTTTAGTAAAAAATTGAAACATTTGAATTTTTTAATAAATATTATTTGAGCCGAGATTTTACCTTTTGTATAAGAGCTTTGGTGATTGACCTTTTTCCTTTTTTGTTTTGAAAATGTTACAAGTTGAAACAAATGTTTCCCCTTCAGTTGAAATTTAAATTATGCCAAATTTTTAAATGTATTTTTATAAATGTCAAATATGTGTTAAGGTTTTGAGTTGGGAGAAAGGCAAAATTTTATTTACATTCAAAATGACTCAAAATATGATTCATAAAAAATTATTAATTTGAAAGCCTACAATTTTAAGCTTTAAGCAATTTTTTTCAAAAATTTCCAATTTTTTTTAGGAAATTTTTCAAAAATTTCCTCTTTTTTTTTAGGAAATTTTTCAAAAATTTCCTTTTTTTTTTGGAAATTTTTTAAAAATTTCCAATTTTTCAAAAATTTCCTCTTTATTTAGAAAATTTTTCAAAAATTTACTATTTTTTTAGGAAAATTTTCAAAAATTACCTATTTTTTTAGGAAAATTTTCAAAAATTTCCTATAAAAATAGGAAATTTTTCAAAAATTTCCTATTTTTATAGGAAATTTTTCAAAAATTTCCTATTTTTATAGGAAATTTTTCAAAAATTTCCTATTTTTATAGGAAATTTTTCAAAAATTTCCTATTTTTATAGGAAATTTTTCAAAAATTTCCTATTTTTATAGGAAATTTTTCAAAAATTTCCTATTTTTATAGGAAATTTTTCAAAAATTTCCTATTTTTATAGGAAATTTTTCAAAAATTTCCTATTTTTATAGGAAATTTTTCAAAAATTTCCTATTTTTATAGGAAATTTTTCAAAAATTTCCTATTTTTATAGGAAATTTTTCAAAAATTTCCTATTTTTATAGGAAATTTTTCAAAAATTTCCTATTTTTATAGGAAATTTTTCAAAAATTTCCTATTTTTATAGGAAATTTTTCAAAAATTTCCTATTTTTATAGGAAATTTTTCAAAAATTTCCTATTTTTATAGGAAATTTTTCAAAAATTTCCTATTTTTATAGGAAATTTTTCAAAAATTTCCTATTTTTATAGGAAATTTTTCAAAAATTTCCTATTTTTATAGGAAATTTTTCAAAAATTTCCTATTTTTATAGGAAATTTTTCAAAAATTTCCTATTTTTATAGGAAATTTTTCAAAAATTTCCTATTTTTATAGGAAATTTTTCAAAAATTTCCTATTTTTATAGGAAATTTTTCAAAAATTTCCTATTTTTATAGGAAATTTTTCAAAAATTTCCTATTTTTATAGGAAATTTTTCAAAAATTTCCTATTTTTATAGGAAATTTTTCAAAAATTTCCTATTTTTATAGGAAATTTTTCAAAAATTTCCTATTTTTATAGGAAATTTTTCAAAAATTTCCTATTTTTATAGGAAATTTTTCAAAAATTTCCTATTTTTATAGGAAATTTTTCAAAAATTTCCTATTTTTATAGGAAATTTTTCAAAAATTTCCTATTTTAATAGGAAATTTTTCAAAAATTTCCTATTTTTATAGGAAATTTTTCAAAAATTTCCTATTTTTATAGGAAATTTTTCAAAAATTTCCTATTTTTATAGGAAATTTTTCAAAAATTTCCTATTTTTATAGGAAATTTTTCAAAAATTTCCTATTTTTATAGGAAATTTTTCAAAATTTCCTATTTTTATAGAAAATTTTTCAAAAATTTCCTATTTTTATAGGAAATTTTTCAAAAATTTCCTATTTTTATATGAAATTTTTCAAAAATTTCCTACTTTTATAGGAAATTTTTCAAAAATTTCCTATTTTGTAGGAAATTTTTAAAAAATTTCCTATTTTGTAGGAAATTTTAAAAAAATTTCCTATTTTGTAGGAAATTTTTAAAAAATTTCCTATTTTGTAGGAAATTTTTAAAAAATTTCCTATTTTTATATGAAATTTTTCAAAAATTTACTAATTTTATAGGAAAATTTTCAAAAATTTCTTAATTGTTATTTCTTATTTTTATTAGAAATTTTTATCTCTTATTTTTTTATAAGAAATTTTTCAAAAATTTCTTATTTTAAAAAAATTGTTTCAAAAATTTCTTTTTTTTTTAGAAAATGTTTAAAACTTTTTTTGTTTCTTTTAAGAAGTTTTTCAAAAATTCATTTTTAGTTTATCTTATAGTCTATAAAGTTGTTTATTTCTATATAATAGTCTAAGTCGTTGTCTATATGTAAGTCTGTGTCTTAGTTTGTATCTTCTTCTTTACCCTAAACAAGTCTCTAATCCGTGACCCATTTCTCAACTCTATATTATAGCCAGTTTTAAAGCTTATAATCTTCCAAATATTTTTTTTATTCTTTTCAAAAACTTTAACATCTCTATAACATCACACATTAACAACTTTAAACTTTTGATAATATTTTATCTCTACTTCTTCCGAAAAAAAAGTTAAAAAACGTTCGCAAAATATCCCCCCACAACATAAACCATTCAAAACATTTGTTAAATTGTCTGCCATCAAAAAAGCCATTAAAGTTAAACATTTTTCTTGAGCATTTTCTACGTGACGTCTTAATTTTTCTAATGTTATAACAAAAATTGGGGGAAAAAAAGGTGCCAGGGTAATTTTAAACATTTCTAACAAGACGAAGACCAGACATTCGAGTGTAACTATATAAAGTTTTCAACATTTAAACAACCAACCATGAACCACCTGTTACCCAATGGAGAATACTCACATTCGACAATTTTTATTGAACAAAAATCGATAAAAAAAAAGAAAAAAATATTCTTTTAAATAAAACATAAATTATATGAAATGAACCGGGAGATATGAAAACGTTTTGGCATAATACAGACATTAGTTTTACTTAACATATGGTCATGTTTAGAAAAATATGAAGTTTTTAATATTTACTTTATTTATGTTAGTTCACAAATAGATATTTAATTTAAGGGATTTCCAAACATTTATAATTTCAATTTTAAATATTTTAGTTTTCAATATAAAAATGATTTATAGTTTATAGGAAAATGGATAAGCAAAAATATACTTATGTAAGAGATATACTATGTCATAGGTTAGGTCTTACAATGATCTTAGCATTAAGACATTTAAAATTTTTTTTTACAAAATTGAGAAATTTTTAAAATAATTCCTATAAAAATAATAAACTTTTGAGAAATTTGCTTAGAAAATAAAAATTTTCTATAAAAATATGATAAATTTCGTATAAAAAATAAATTTTTGAAAAATCAATTATAAAAATTAAAAACTTTTTTTTAAAGAAATAAGAAATTTTTAAAAAATTTCTTATTTTTATAGGAAATTTTTCAATAATTTATACTTTTTATAGCAAATTTTTTAAAAATTTCTTTTTTGTATAGTTAATTTTTCAAAAATGTCTTCTTTTTATAGGAAATTTTTAAAAAATTTCTTATTTTTATAGGAAATTTTCCAAACAATTTTCTTTTAGTATGAAAAATTTCTTATTTTTATAGGAAATCTTTCATTTTTATAGGAAATTTTTCTAAAATTTTTTATATTTTAATAGGAAATTTTTCAAAAATTTCATATTTTTTAAAAAAATTTCTTATTATTTTAAAAACTTTTTTAAAAATTTCCCTTTTTATAGCAACTTTTTCAAAAATTTCTTATTTTTATAAACCCTTTTTTTAATTTCTTATTTGTATATGAAATTTTTTAATAATTTCTTTATTTTTGTAGTAAATTTCTCAATTTTTTTTAATTTTTATAGGAAATTTTTCAATATTTTCATATTTTTGAAGGAAATTTTTCAAAAATTTCTTGTTTTTATTGGAAATTTTTGAAAAATTCAAATTTTTATAAAAAAAACTTTCAAAAGTTTCTTATTTTTGTAGAAAATTTTTCAAAAATTTCTTTTTTTTATAGGAAATTTTTTCAAAAATTTCTTATTTTTATAGGAAATTTTTCAAAAATATCATATTTGTTTTAGGAAATTTTTCAACATTTCTTATTCTTATTATAAAAATTCAAAAATGTCTCATTTTTGTAGAAAATTAAAAAAAAATGTTATTTTTAAAGGAAATTTTTCAAAAATTTCTTATTTTTATCAGAAAATTTTTAGAAATTTCTTACTTTTATAGGAAATTTTTAAAGAATTTTTTATTTTTATAGGATATTTTTCAAAATTTTCAAAAATTTTAAGGAACATTTTCAAAATTTTATATTTTTTATAGGAAACTTTTCAATATTTTCATATTTTTGTAGGAAATTTTTAAAAAATTTCTTATTTTTATTGGAAATTTTTGAAAAATTCAAATTTTTATAAGAAAATTTCCAAAAGTTTCTTATTTTTGTAGAAAATTTTTCAAAAATTTCTTATCTTTATACGAAAATTTTCAAAAATTTCTTATATTTATAGGAAATTTTTCAAAAATATTTTATTTTTTTTTTGGAAATTTTAAAACATTTCTTATTTTTATTACAAAAATTTCAAAAATGTCACATTTTTATAGAAAATTAAAAAAAAAATGTTATTTTTTGGAAATTTTTCAAAAATTTCTTTTTATAAGAAATTTTTCAGAAATTTCTTATTTTTATGGGAAATTAAGAAAAAAATATTTTTATAGGAATTTTTCAAAATTTTCTAATTTTTAATATAAAATTTTCAAAAATTTCTAATTTTTAAAGGAAATTTTTCAATATTTTCATATTTTTGTATGAAGTTTTTAAAAAATTTCTTATTTTTATTGGAAATTTTTGAAAAATTAAAGTTTGTATAAAAAAAAAATTTTCAAAAGTTTCTTATTTTTGTAGAAAATTTTTCAAAAATTTCTTATTTTTATAGGAAATTTTTCAAAAATATCTTATTTTTATAAACAAATGTTGAAAATTTTCTTATTTTTATTATAAAAATTTAAAAAAATGTTTAATTTTTTTAGAAAAGTAAAAAAAGAATGTTATTTTTATATGAAATTTTTCAAAAATTTCATATTTTTATAAAAAATTGTTCAGAAGTTTCTTATTTAAAAAAAAAAATTCAGAAATATCTTATTTTTATAAAAAATGTTTAAAAAATTTATTTTTTTTTTATAGAAAAATTTTCAAAAATTTCTTATATTTAAAGGAAATTTTTCAAAAATTTCGTATTTTTATAGGAAATTTTTCAAAAATTTTCTTAATTTTGATAGGAAATTTTTCAATAATTTCTTATTTTTATAGGAAATTTCTAAAAAATTTCTTATTTTTATAGGAAATTTCTCAAAATGTTCTTATTTTTATAAAGAATTGTTTGATTTTTTTTTTATTTTTATATGAAACTTTTCAAAAAGTTCTTTTTTTTACAGGAAAATTTTAAACTTTTTTTTATTTTTATTGGAAATTTTTCAAAAATTTCTTATTTTTATAGGAAATTTTTCAAAAATTTCTTATTTTCATAGGATTTTTTTTAAATTTCTTATTTTTATAGGAAATTTTTCAATATTTTTTCATTTTTATAAAATATTTTTCAAAAATTTCGTATTTTTATAGGAAATTTTTCAAAAATTTTCTTAATTTTGATAGGAAATTTTTCAATAATTTCTTATTTTTATAGGAAATCTTTAAAAAATTTCATATTTTTTTAGGAAATTTTTCAAAAATTTCCTATTTTTATAGGAAATTTTAAAAAAATTTCTTATTTGTATAGGAAATTTTTAAAAAATTCCCTATTCTTATAGGAAATTTTTCAAAAATTTCTTATTTTTATAGGAAATTTTTCAAAAATTTCTTATTTTTTTAGGAAATTTCTCAAAAATTTCTTATTTTTATAGGAAATTTCTCAAAAAATTTCTTATTTTTATAGGAAATTTCTAAAAAATTTCTTATTTTTATAGAAAATTTCTCAAAAATTTCTTATTTTTATAAAGAATTGTTTGATTTTTTTTTATTTTTATATGAAGATTTTCAAAAAGTTCTTTTTTTACAGGAAAATTTTAAAATTTTTTTTATTTTTATGGGAAATTTTTCAAAAATTTCTTATTTTTATAGGAAATTTTTCAAAAATTTCTTATTTTTATAGGAAAATTTTCAAAAATTTCTTATTTTCATAGGATTTTTTTTTTAATTTCTTATTTTTACAGGAAATTTTTCAATTTTTTTTATTTTTTCATTTTTATAAAATATTTTTCAAAAATTTTTTATTTTTATTGGAAATTTTTATTTTTATAGGAAATTTTTCAAAAATTTCCTATTTTTATAGGAAATTTTTCAAAAATTTCCTATTTTTAAAGGAAATTTTTCAAAAATTTCCTATTTTTATAGGAAGTTTTTCAAAAATTTCTTATTTTTATAAAAAAAATTCCAAAAATTTCTTATTTTTATAGGAAATTTTTCAAAAATTTCCTATTTTGACAGAAAATTTTTCAAAAATTTTTTATTTTATAGGAAATTTTTTAAAAAGTTTTATTTTTAAAGGAATAGTTTTTTTAAGTTTCTTAATTTTATTTTTCAAAAATTTTTAAAAAATCAAATTTCCTATAAAAACAAGAAATTTTTGAAAATTTTGCTTTTAAAAAAATTAAAAATTAAATTCTTTTATTTCTGAAAAATTGAAATCTGGGTTATATTCTGTTGGTTGGTGATATCAGTACAATGCCACAAGGAAATGAAAAATGACACTTGTAATGAAATGTTCTCATTTCATAATGAAAATTTACGTACGAACGAGTACATCAAGCCTAGGATTACATTGAATAAATTATATTTTTTTTGTACTAAATAACTTCAAATATAACATATGGAGTAAAATAAGGAAAAAAACTTAAATATGTTTTTAGGTCATTACGAAAAGTTAAATTTTTCATTAAGAAATTTCTTAAAAACATATTTATTTTATTAAATTTTTTAAGCACTCAGATAGATTTCCATTAAAATTCATCAATTAAACCAACGGCTGATGACTCAATAAAAAAAGCTTTGGATAATAAAAATTTTTATTGACATTTTTGTTAATTATAATTTAATAACCAACGGCCAAAACTTGTCTTTTTTAATTACAAATATTATTTTGTTGTTCACTTTGAGTGCCAGCAGTTATCATTTTCATTTTCATTTGTTTTGTTAAGCTTTTGTCTCGAAAAAGCTGCCAACTGCAAAAGCTTTAATAATAAATCTTTTCAAAATCGTGTTTATATTAAAGCATACACATATGAAGGTATTTGCCATAAGCTGTTTTGACACCTGTAATTATTATGGAGAGATATTGAAATGTAGATACGTATGTTAAGGAATGGTAAGTGCTGCCTGCTTAAAACAGGCAGCTTTTTCGTTTATTGTGTTTAATTAAAATATTAATAATTGTTAACATTATTAAGCCTTACTTTATATTTCCCGTATTAATAACTTAAAGCTTTTTTTAAGCATGTGTCACCGACAGACAACTTCATCTGCATAGGCATAATCAACATCTACATCATCATCAACCTCATCATTATCCTCATATCCAAACAAAATGACATATCACCATAAAAATATCAATTACTTTTTTTCTCGTTTACCCAACAAAAAAAAAGAAAAATCATTAAAATTAAATAATTTAAAAAAAAATTTTGAAATATTTATCACTACTCATTCGCTTGAGTACAAAACCAATTCATTTAGTCATTCATACACTCATTCACCCAGTCACTCACTCACTTATTCATTCATTCATTCATGCCTTCACTTTTATATTATTAATAACCATAACTGGCAAAATATTGTCTTTATCCTGGTGTTTGTTACTCTTAAGCCAGAAATTTTAAAATTTCTGCGTAATTTTTTTTTATTAACTCCCAACTCCAAATCCATTTCATCCGTTACTTCTCATGTGTGTGATGAAAACGCCGCCTTGGTAGTTTGTTCGGAGAAAACATGGCAAAAAAAATCTTCAGAAAAAACTAAGCGGAATACAAAAGATGTTGATGGTGATGAGGAAGAGATGCCGCTGCTGCTTGTCGCCTTAAACAAATAATCCAATTTAAAATAATCATGCATGGCGTCTGCCTGCCATTCAACTCCATCCGCATCCAAATATACAATAATACCTTCGTCTTCATTTTCTTTTTTCTGAAGACTATAAATGTTTCTACTGCTGCTGTTAAGGCTGATGATGATGACGCTGATTTCTTCCTAAGCTTATAAAACCAGCTCATCATATTTGTTTTTGCTTATTTTTGCAATATATAGATTTTTTGTTATTGTTTCTCTAAAATCAACGGAAAAATTGGATGCAGGCTTTTAAAAGAAACAATTGAACAAAGAATTAATGGCACTGAAAAGAATGCACGAATACATTCATTGACTTTGGGTTAAAGATTAATCATGTACTTATACCCTTCACCACCATAGGATATTATAAATTTGTGCTGATGTTTGCAACGCATACAAACATTAATCTAACGCCCTCCTTTTAGTATACGGTCACACTTCATGTAACGATTTAATCATATCCGCCAAAAAAGATAGAATAATATATACAGATTCTGAAATAAATGGGGTCGTAATTTCGGGTACATCCCATAGATAAATCTTTTTTAAAATTTTTCTGTTTCTATTTTTATAGGAAATTTTTGAAAAATTTCCTATAAAAATAGGAAATTTTTGAAAACTTTCCTTTAAATATAGGAAATTTTTGAAAAATTTGCTATAAAAATAGGAAATATTTGAAAAATTTCTCATATAAATAGGAAATTTTTGAAAATGTTTCTATAAAAATAGGAAATTTTTGAAAAACTTACTATAAAATAGGAAATTTTTCAAAAAATTTCCTATAAAAATAGGAAATTTTTAAAAAATTTTCTATAAAAATAGGAAATTTTTGGAAAATTTCTTATAAAACAAGGAAAGTTTTGAAAAATTTCCTATAAAAAAAGGAAATTTTTGAAAAATTTCCTATAAAAATAGGAAATTTTTGAAAAATTTCCTATAAAAAAAGGAAATTTTTGAAAAATTTCCTATAAAAAAGGAAATTTTTGAAAAATTTCCTATAAAAATATGAAATTTTTGAAAAATTTCCTATAAAAATAGGAAATTTTTGAAAAATTTCCTATAAAAATAGGAAATTTTTGAAAAATTTCCTATAAAAATAGGAAATTTTTGAAAAATTTCCTATAAAAATAGGAAATTTTTGAAAAATTTCCTATAAAAATAGGAAATTTTTGAAAAATTTCCTATAAAAATAGGAAATTTTTGAAAAATTTCCTATAAAAATAGGAAATTTTTGAAAAATTTCCTATAAAAATAGGAAATTTTTGAAAAATTTCCTATAAAAATAGGAAATTTTTGAAAAATTTCCTATAAATATAGGAAATTTTTGAAAAATTTCCTATAAAAATAGGAAATTTTTGAAAAATTTCCTATAAAAATAGGAAATTTTTGAAAAATTTCCTATAAAAATAGGAAATTTTTGAAAAATTTCCTATAAAAATAGGAAATTTTTGAAAAATTTCCTATAAAAATAGGAAATTTTTGAAAAATTTCCTATAAAAATAGGAAATTTTTGAAAAATTTCCTATAAATATAGGAAATTTTTGAAAAATTTCCTATAAAAATAGGAAATTTTTGAAAAATTTCCTATAAAAATAGGAAATTTTTGAAAAATTTCCTATAAAAATAGGAAATTTTTGAAAAATTTCCTATAAAAATAGGAAATTTTTGAAAAATTTCCTATAAAAATAGGAAATTTTTGAAAAATTTCCTATAAAAATAGGAAATTTTTGAAAAATTTCCTATAAAAATAGGAAATTTTTGAAAAATTTCCTATAAAAATAGGAAATTTTTGAAAAATTTCCTATAAAAATAGGAAATTTTTGAAAAATTTCCTATAAAAATAGGAAATTTTTGAAAAATTTCCTATTTTTATAGGAAATTTTTCAAAAATTTCCTATTTTTATAGGAAATTTTTCAAAAATTTCCTATTTTTATAGGAAATTTTTCAAAAATTTCCTATTTTTATAGGAAATTTTTCAAAAATTTCCTATTTTTGTAGGAAATTTTTCAAAAATTTCCTATTTTTATAGGAAATTTTTCAAAAATTTCCTATTTTTATAGGAAATTTTTCAAAAATTTCCTATTTTTATAGGAAATTTTTCAAAAATTTCCTATTTTTATAGGAAATTTTTCAAAAATTTCCTATAAAAATAGGAAATTTTTTAAAAATTTCCTATAAAAATAGGAAATTTTTGAAAAATTTCCTATAAAAATAGGAAATTTTTGAAAAATTTCCTATAAAAATAGGAAATTTTTGAAAAATTTCCTATAAAAATAGGAAATTTTTGAAAAATTTCCTATAAAAATAGGAAATTTTTGAAAAATTTCCTACAAAAATAGGAAATTTTTGAAAAATTTCCTATAAAAATAGGAAATTTTTGAAAAATTTCCTATAAAAATAGGAAATTTTTGAAAAATTTCCTATAAAAATAGGAAATTTTTGAAAAATTTCCTATAAAAATAGGAAATTTTTGAAAAATTTCCTATAAAAATAGGAAATTTTTGAAAAATTTCCTATAAAAATAGGAAATTTTTGAAAAATTTCCTATAAAAATAGGAAATTTTTGAAAAAATTCCTATAAAAATAGGAAATTTTTGAAAAATTTCCTATAAAAATGGGAAATTTTTGAAAAATTTCCTATAAAAATAGGAAATTTTTGAAAAATTTCCTATAAAAATAGGAAATTTTTGAAAAATTTCCTATAAAAATAGGAAATTTTTGAAAAATTTCCTATAAAAATAGGAAATTTTTGAAAAATTTCCTATAAAAATAGGAAATTTTTGAAAAATTTCCTATAAAAATAGGAAATTTTTGAAAAATTTCCTATAAAAATAGGAAATTTTTGAAAAATTTCCTATAAAAATAGGAAATTTTTGAAAAATTTCCTATAAAAATAGGAAATTTTTGAAAAATTTCCTATAAAAATAGGAAATTTTTGAAAAATTTCCTATAAAAATAGGAAATTTTTGAAAAATTTCCTATAAAAATAGGAAATTTTTGAAAAATTTCCTATAAAAATAGGAAATTTTTGAAAAATTTCCTATAAAAATAGGAAATTTTTGAAAAATTTCCTATAAAAATAGGAAATTTTTGAAAAATTTCCTATAAAAATAGGAAATTTTTGAAAAATTTCCTATAAAAATAGGAAATTTTTGAAAAATTTCCTATAAAAATAGGAAATTTTTGAAAAATTTCCTATAAAAATAGGAAATTTTTGAAAAATTTCCTATAAAAATAGGAAATTTTTGAAAAATTTCCTATAAAAATAGGAAATTTTTGAAAAATTTCCTATAAAAATAGGAAATTTTTGAAAAATTTCCTATAAAAATAGGAAATTTTTGAAAAATTTCCTATAAAAATAGGAAATTTTTGAAAAATTTCCTATTAAAATAGGAAATTTTTGAAAAATTTCCTATAAAAATAGGAAATTTTTGAAAAATTTCCTATAAAAATAGGAAATTTTTGAAAAATTTCCTATAAAAATAGGAAATTTTTGAAAAATTTCCTATAAAAATAGGAAATTTTTGAAAAATTTCCTATAAAAATAGGAAATTTTTGAAAAATTTCCTATAAAAATAGGAAATTTTTGAAAAATTTCCTATAAAAATAGGAAATTTTTTAAAAATTTCCTATAAAAATAGGAAATTTTTGAAAAATTTCCTTTAAATATGGGAAATTTTGGAATTTTTTTTTATAAAAATAAGAAATTTCTGAAAAATTTCCTATAAAAATAAGAAATTTTTAAAAATTTAATATAAAAAAAAAAAAATGTTGAAAAATTTCCTATAAAAATAAGACAATTTTGAATACTTAGAAATTTTGAAAAATTTTCTCTAAAAATAAGAAATTTTTGAAAAATTTCTTGTTTTTTTAAGAAAATTTGCAAAGCTTTTCTTATAGATTTTGAAAAATTTCCTTTAAAAACAAGAATTTTTTGAAAAATTTCTCTCATTGGAAAGATTCTTATAAAACAAGACGTTTTTGAATTTTTTTTATATAAATAAGAAATTTTTGAAAAGTTTTTATAAAAGTAAAAAATAATTTCTTTTAAAAAAAAATTTTTGAAAAATTTCTTAAAGAAATCAGAAATTTTTGAAAAATTTCTTTAAAAAATCAGAAATTTTTAAAAAATTTATTATAAAATAAGAAGTTTTTGAAAAATATTCCTCTAAAAATAGGATTTTTTTTTTAAATTTTCCTATAAAAATAGGAAATGTTTGAGAAATTCCATATAAAAATAAGAATTTTTTTTTTAAATTTCCTATAAAAGAAGAAACTTTTGAAAAATTTCATATAAAAATAGGTAATTTCTGAAAAATTTCCTATAAAAACAGGACATTTTTGCAAAATTTCTTATAAAAATTATAAAAAAATAAAAAATTTTCAAAAATTTTTAATTTTTATAGAATTTTTTTTAAAAAACTTCTTATTTGTATAGAAAATTTTTCAAAATATCTTATTTTTATAGGAAATTTTTCAAAAATTTCCTATTTTTTCTTTTAATTTGTTATTTTTATAGGGAATTTTTGAAAAATTTCCTATAAAAATAAGATATTTTGAAAAATTTTCTATAAAAATAAGAATTTTTTTTTTTAAATTCTATATATTTCTTCTTTTTATAGGACATTTTTAAAAAATTTCTTATTTTTATATGAAATTTTTTGAAAATTTCTTATTTTTATATGAAATTTTTTGAAAATTTCTTATTTTTATATGAAACTTTTTAAAAATTTCCTTTTTTTATAGGAAATTTTTTTTAAAAATTTCTTTTTTTTATAAGAAATATTTCAAAAAGGTATAATTTTTCAAAAATTTCATAAAGTTGTGCACTATTTTTACTCCTTTTAAAAACAAAATTGTTAACAATTGGTCCATACTTGATGTCATTAGAGGAGGGTATTAAATAGTCGAGCTTGGCTGACTATAGCACTTTCTTTAATTTCTTCCTTTTCATTCCGTATTAAAAAAAAAAAATCTTAAATTTTTATACCAAATATGACTGACTTGATAACAAAAGCCCGTATAGAATGTTTAGTCTTCTTCCAAATTACTTGGGTGTAGCGAAATTTATAGCAAAAAAAAAAAAAACACAAAAAACTAAATTTAAAAAAATCTCAAGAAAAGAAACCGAAGAAATCCTTAAGTACGTGTTGTTTTCATATGGCGCATCCATTCGCTTCGAATTGCCATAAATCAGATACAACAATTCATTTAAAATTCATATGTTGTCATATCGTTAGTTAGTTTTTTATACGAATGTCGTGGCTGTCTGTCTGTCCTCCCGCCTGTCTTGGCTGACAGAACGACTGAGCTTGAGCTAATCGTAAGGAGTTAAAGTATTTTAACTCCTGTAGCGTTTTGCTCAACATGTCTTCACTACCGATTTTGTTCTTCAACGTTTTTCTTCTTGAAATGTCAATTGTTGACGTGCTGCCAAGAAGTGTTTGGTAGTCATTGTCAAATAACAAGTTGGTATTATATGATATTTACTGGTTGTCAGAATGACAACCAGACAGGCTCTGGCTGCAAGTTTAAGGTTTACTTTAAGGCAGATGATCATCGTCATCATAATATAAATCATTATAAATGATTTAGAGTATTAGGGGAATTATAAGGAATGTAATTAAATATAGAAATTAAATAAGTATGGGAAAGGAATTATATCATATGAGGCCTTCAAACAACGAAAGTTTTGATTTCCAAATAATTTTCTAGTTCTTAAATAAAAGTCTTTATTAAATTATTATAAATTTCTTTGGCTCCTCTTTCTGCCATTAACTTTAGCTTAATGATTTTTTCCAGATTTAATAATTTTTAATTTAATTTCTATTTTCTTTCTTCATCATGTCTCTTACAAATAATTACTTGTTATTTGATATTAACAAAATCTAATTATTTTTAATTTCTTTGTAAGAACATAAAGATTCTGTTGTCATTAATATCAATTCCTTTAAGAAGCTCAAGACAAAAACAGTAATAAAAATCTTCTTCATATAAGGAAAGCAGATATTAAAGGAAAATATATGACCACCATCTGTTGGTGATTCTTTTATTTCATTTACAGGATTTCAAGCACTTCCCTTACAAACACCCTACACCCATAGCAATAAATTAGTTACATATTTATAAGTATAACTAATTTAACAGAACCAACAAAGAACTGAATCAGGACTAGATGAAAACTAACTATAACAGGAGAGAACATTAGTAGGAAACAATCTTAACAGAAGTTTAACAGAACTTAAACAAAACAATTACAAAACTTTTAGAGAACTAACATAACTAACATAACATACTGTTATTAACATCGCGAGAGAAATAGGATTGAGAAATGAGTTGACAAAATTTTGAAAGAAAGTTATTTACAAGATTAATGAACTAAACATGAAACAATGACATAGACATTGCAACATAAGTCAATGCAACTTTAAAATATTTTGATGTTGATGAAACAAAAAATGCAACAGGAATTGATACCATAAACAGTAGTACATACGATGCAACCAACAATAGGATTAGAAGATATGATACATACATTAGTTGGTGTAAATCCTTGAGGTTAAGTTGTTTATGGCCACTTGAAAAGCCTGGAATTAACCTCGATAAATGGATCCTCTATATTATAAAACTTCATGAAACTGGTTTATTTTTTAAAAGCTTCATAACTAGGAACTAAAAATGGATTACAAGTACATAAGTAACCAGTTGACCGAGGCTTGCTTGGAGTTTTATGATAAGCATTTCGAGGCAAATTTTAAACTGTTCATATATTTTACTCTATAAAATATATAGATAATATAGTCGTATTACAAATCTATATTTGTTCAATATGTAGTAAAAAAGTACTAAAAATCATTTTCACACATTATTGGTTTTGCTTGGTCTTTTTTCAAAAAAGTACCAATTACTCGCCTTCTTATTTTTTCAGCTGATCAAAACACAATTTAAATTTTCTTTACATACCTAATACATTAAAAGCTATTTTGGTACTAAATTTTTCCCCTTTTTATACCCTATTTTCAAAAAAGTTTCACATGCATATTTGAGACTTCTTGGGTACCAATTGAATTCGGTACATTTTATTAAAACGCAGTTAAGAGTTGGTTTTTATCCATATTGCTTTATGAGATGTTAAGTTATCATTTTAAACCTTTTTAACCATTTCGACCCCGGAATCAAAAAGTATCAAAGACATGTTTAATACTTTTTTCACATCTATTGATTGGGATACAAACTTTATTTCTATATTTTTTGATTCAAAAGAAAAGAGTGCGTTAAAAAGTACCAAAAAAAACCTATATTTCCCCTTGGCATAGGGCATAGTTTCAAAAAAGTACCAAACACACGCCCGCTTATTTTTATAACGTTTTTAAAACGTAATTTAAATTTTGTTTCTATACCTACAAATTTAGAAGATATAATGTTTCCGATTTTTTCTTTTTAGCCGTTTTTACTCCCTTAGCGTCAAAATTTCTAAAATCCGTTCTTAATTCTAATTTTACTAAAATCGTTGTAGCCGTTTTGAGATAGACATTCTATATATATATATATATATATACAGAGCTGATGGCCTATGCTGCTAGTGCTCTTAAACTTAATTTTTAGTCTTAGAATTGTATTGTATGGCAAATTTTATTATATTTAGCCCATAGGTGCTCAACTTTTTCTTTAAAAAACTTGTACCAGTTTTGTTTTATATAGGAATAAATGTTTCAAAATAGAAATTAATACAATTTTGATAAATCCAATCGTCCTAATTTTAGGGCGCTAGGCACGGCTACTCACAAAATAAAATCGTTTATACGCAATCATTTTAAAAATGGGTCACTGAGCTCATATGTGTCAAAATTCCAATCTGCACTTTGATAAAATGGATAGGCTAACATCTGGACATCGTTAAGCAGATTGGGAAAGTACTTCTAATTGGAGTGGTATAATTGAAGGTGGTTGAGGTATATCTATGCGATACAAACATACGCACAAGATCCAAAGTACCCTTTAGAATTTCGATGGTAAAGGGTAGAGATATTTGTAAAGCAGAATTAGATCCACACTAGAATAAGTTGATATTCTAAGCATCACTACTTATTATAATCAGTTTCAGTAATACTTCTACTATCAGTTTTAGCATTAGTTTAAGCATCAGTATTAGATTTAGAATATGTATTAGTATCAGCATTAATATCATTTAAGTATCAGTATAAGTATCAGTATTAGTATCAATATCAGCATTAGTATCAATATTAGTAATATTATTGGTATCAGTATTATTATCAGTATTGCTATTAGTATCAGTATAAATATTTTAAGTGTTAGTATACAAGTATTAGTACCAGTATTAGTATCGGTATTATTATTTGTATTAGTATCAGTACTAGTTTCAGTATAAGTATCAGTATTAGTACCAGTAACAGTTTTGGTATCAGTATTGGAGTCAGCATAAGTATTAGTACTATACATTAGTCACAAATTTAGAATTCCTATCGGTATTTGTATTTGTATCGGTATTAGTATCAGCATAAGTATAATTATTGAGATAAGTATTAATATCACTATTAGTATCACTATTAGCATTAGTTTTTAGTATCAGTATTGGCATCAGTTTTGGTACCAGTATTAGTATCAGTATAAGTAACAGTTCTAAGTATCAGAATTGGTATAAGTATCAGTATTAGTATTAGTATCAGTACTAGTATCAGTATTAGTAACAGTTTAAGTATCTGTATTGTTTTTAGTATTAGAACAAGTACTAGTATCAGTATTAGTATCAGTAACAGTTTTGGTATCAGTATTGGAATCAGTATAAGTATTAGTACTAAGCACTAGCCACAAAACTAGTATTCCTATCGGTATTAGTATAAGTATCAGTATTAGCATCAGCATTAGTATCATTATTGGGATAAATATTAATATAATTATAAGTATCACTATAAGCATCAGAATTAGTATTGGAATCAGTTTCGGTACCAGTATTAGTATCAGTATAAGTAACAGTTTAAGTATCAGTATAAGTATCAGTATTAGTAACAGTTTAAATATAAGTATTAGTTTTAGTATTATAATCAGTACTAGTATCAGTATTAGTAACAGTTTAAGTATAAGTTTTAGTATTATAATCAGTACTAGTATTAGTATCAGTAACAGTTTTGGTATCAGTATTTGAATCAGTATAAGTATCACTACTAAGCGTTAGCCACGAAATTGGTATTCCTATCGGTATTAGTATCAGTATTAGTATCATTATTGGGATAAGTATTAACATCATTATAAGTATCACTATTAGCATCAGTTTTAGTATCAGTATTGGTATCAGTTTCGGTATCAGTATTAGTATCAGTATAAGTATAAGTAACCAGTTTAAGTACTAGTATCAGTATAAGTACCAGTATTAGTATCAGTACTAGTAACAGTTTAAGAATCAGTATTGGTATCATTATAAGTATTGGTATTAGTACTAGCATCAGTATTAGTATCAGTATTAGCATCAGTTTAAGGACGAGTCATAGTATTAGTGTTGGTATCAGTATTAGTAATAATTATCAGTATTAGTATCAATATTAGTATCAGTAACAGTTTTGGTATTAGTATTAGAGTCTGTATTTATATCAGCACTAGTATCAGTATTAGTATTAAGTAAGTATCAGTATTAGTATCAGTATTAGTATCAGTATTAGTATCAGTATTAGTATCAGTACTACTATCATTATTGGTATCAGTATTAGTATCAGTATTAGTATCAGCAACAGTTTTAGTATTAGTATTAGAGTCTGTATATATATCAGCACTAGTATCAGTATTAGTATTAAGAAAGTATTAGTATCAGTATTAGTATCAGTTTTAGTATTAGTTTTAGTACCAGTATTAGTATCAGTATTAGTATCAGTATCAGTATTATTATCAGTATTAGTATCAGTATTAGTATCAGTATTAGTATCAGTATTAGTATCAGTACTACTATCAGTATTGGTATCAGTATTAGTATCAGAATTAGTATCAGTATTACTATTAGTATCAGTAACAGTTTTAGTATTAGTATTAGAGTCTGTATTTATATCAGCACTAGTATCAGTATGAGTATTAAGTAAGTATTAGTATTAGTATCAGTTTTAGTATTAGTTTTAGTACCAGTATTAGTATCAGTATTAGTATCAGTATTAGTATCAGTATTAGTATCAGTATTAGTATCAGTATTAGTATCAATATTATTATCAGTATTAGTATCAGTATTAGTATCAGTATTAGTATAAGTATTAGTATCAGTATTAGTATCAGTATTAGTATCAGTATTAGTATCAGTACTACTATCAGTATTGGTATCAGTATTAGTATCAGTATTAGTGTTAGCATTAGTATCAGTATTGGAATAAATATTAGTATCTGTATTGTCATTAGTGTTGGTACTTTTATTACTAGCATCAGTTTTAGTATCAGTATTGGTATCAGGATTAGTAGCAGTATTAGTAACGCTATAAGTATTAGTATTAATATCATTATTAGTATTAGTAATAGTTTTAGTATCAGTATAAGTATCAGTATTGGAATCAGTATAAGTATTAATATAAAGTATTCGTATCGATTGGTATTACAATCAGTATTAGTATCAGTATTAGTGCCAGTTATAGTCTAAGTATCTGTATTAGTACCAGTAATGTTCTCAGTATTAGTATCTATTTTAGAATAAGTATCAGTATTAGTAGAATCAAACTAAAACTAAATGATCTTCTAACGTTTTTCTCTCCACTTTCTTATAAATAACACAATCATACAAATATTATTTTTAGCTAAATTTAATCTTTTGTCGCTTTTAATCTCATAAGTAGGAGAATTACTACATAAATACGAATTGTTTTAGTACTTTAGCAAAAAAGCAATAGTAAATATTTTATACAATATAAAAAAATCATTGCAAGTCTTATAACCATTATTGTCTCATTGTCATTATCGTTAGAAATATAACAGAGATACATATCCAAAGACATTGCTACAGATGTCTGTCCGCTTGACCATCTGTCCGTCCCGGTTCATAAAGTGGTACATATTTAGTTACATGGATTTTTTTTTTTTATTTTTTGCTTAAGTAGTAAAAGTTCTATGAGAATCATTTGTCTGGCTCCTTGTGCATTTAATAGATATTTTTATATGGTAAAAAATATCGATTGATTAAATAAAAAGGGACTTGACTTTCAACCTTATAATGTAAGATTTTTGAAACCAAAAATTTCGAGAAATTTTTTATTTATTGAAATTTTCCTTTAATAAGAAATACTAAGATCCTAATTATTATATACAAGCGTTAAAGGTAAGTATTCAGTCTTCCCTAAATATATAAAACAAGTAAGAAAAGCTATAGTCGGTCAAGCCCGACTATATGATACCCTTCACTACTAAGGTCAAATATGGACCAACAATTAAACAAGTTTTCCTTGTATCTTAGAGACATACATACATATACTATGTGGTATTTTTTCAAAATTTGGAGATTTATATTATTTCCGGCTAAGGGCCTGATATGGGAGCTAGGGTCAATTTTAGACCGATTATTACCAAATTTTGACTATTGGTTTATATTTACAAAATATTTATCTGTGCAAAGTTTAAGTAATCACATGCATTTATCTTTAGAGTTATTAACGTTTTTGTAATTTTATGTGTATATAAAGGTGTTTTGAGAATGTGTCTTGTATGGGAGGTGTGGTCAAATTTGGACCGATTTCTACAAAATTAGAAACACTGATTAAGGTTATGAAAAGCAATATTTGTGCTGAATATTATTAAAAAACAACTAAATTTGTGGCTGTAAAGGACCAAAAACTCTATTCCGGTAAGGTATCCCTATGGAAGGTACCCGAAATAGTAATCCGATTTCGCCTAAAAAGTATAGGGATCGTCCTTGAACCAAAATGTGCCAAATTTCATCAAATTATCTTTAAAGTTACGACCTGTAGAGTGATAACAAGCTTACATGGATAACCGGCCAGCCAGCCAGCCGGACGAACATCATTAAAACAACTCAGGGAGTGATTCTAAGTCGATTGGTATACTAAAAGACCAATATTTCTATGCGTTACAAACATCAGCACAAACCCAATATACTCTTTCCTCCTATGGTGGTGAAGGGTATAAAAAAAAAATACAATAGAAATGTTCTTGAAAAATGCGCTTAAAATTTACTTTTTGAAAAAAAACCTTGGACGATACTGAAAAATGTATTAATACTTACATTTTCTGAACTACTTCTTATTGCTTTTCAGCTGACGATATATCATATCTAAATGTTGAAATACAATAAATGTTTTGAACGCGTCTTGCATGTACTCCCATTTATTCTCATTAATGTGTCACTTCATATCGTCTTTTCCTTTTATGATTTTCCAAAACAACTTCTGTGTGTGTCTTTTTACATCTCCTCTGGTCCAAGTCTGTCTGTGGTCATTCCATAAAACAACAACAAGCAACAAAAAAATCAAAAAATCACATTATTGTTGTTATTACAACTTCCCCATTTACAGACGTCAATGGTTTAACAGATTTCTTAAGGATTTTTATAAGAAGGTATAGATTTCTTTCTTGGCTTTCCCTTGACTTGGTCTGCCAGAGTTTTAATACAAAATTTCTTTTGTTTTGATTTTTAATATTTTGCTTAAATGGCGCCTCTATATTTTATTAGAATTTACGGTAAAAATATTTATGTTCCAGCGTTTAGGCCGTTTATTGCATTTTCCTATTTGTAAATAATTATTGTGAAATTTTGCTCAAAAAATACTTAAGTGCTTTAATATTAATGTCACACACACTAATTTTCAATAGTTTTACAAGTCATTAACTTTGTTCAAGTCAGGTAAAAGATATTTTGTGAATTATGTCCCATTAAGGAAATGGTCGACGACTTATCTTAAGTGTTATGTACAAAAATCTACTACCGTCGTCGTTAAGCAAGTTGTTTGTGTCTTAAGCTAAAAATTTTTTTTTAATATTCCAATTTCCATTTACATTAAAATACTATTTATGCCAGTATGTCTTTTTGTAGTAAGTAATTTCCTTTGGAAAATTTTAATAGATATATTGAAAGGAAATTAGACAAATGAAAAAATTTAGGCAATAAAAAATGTAATTTTCACTTAATTTTATTCATAAAAATATAAAATTTGTTAAAGTTTTCTTTAAGCTCTATTATGATTCACTAGAGAAGGTATTATAAAAGGTATTATACAAGCTTAGAGGGAAAGATGAATAATGCTCAGGGCCTTCAAAACTTTTAACATAGATTTATATAAATTAAGAGGCAATATCATAGCCAAATATCGTAAGTACAAAAAAATGCTATAGTCTGGCTTGACCCTTCAGTTCTAAGGTCAAATATGGACTAACATCTAAAGAAAGTTTTGCTTAAATTTTAGAACTATTTTTTCATTTCCGGCAGAAGATCCGAGAAGACAGATGTAATGATTTTGTTTCGATCTAGTTCTGGTACCAATTGACGCATTATGTTCTAGATTTCGATAGAAATGTAAGATATTTTAGAAAATTTTGTGTAGCATACTTTTAGGATAATCCAAATAATGTATAACATATGACGTTTACATTGTAACTTATTTGTCAAAAATTATCAGGGAACTTTAAAGATTGTTATAAACTAAATGTTTTGACAAAACAACGGATATGTTTAGATATTAAATTTTATTAAACTCTTTTTGCAAACAAAATTATTTTTAAAATCCCTAAGGTATGCTGCACAATATAGTATGTTACACAATATAGTATGCTACACAGTAGAGTGGTTCGACAAAAAAAGTTGAGTCAGTCACGCCCTAGTATTAAAGACAATGTTAACATAATTCTAAAAAACTTTTTTTATATTTTTATCACGCCTACAAATACCGCCCTTTTGTATTTTGTTAACTATGTCGCCATCTTTAGTCCGATTATAACACTTTATATATCGGTGTTCACGGCTCTGTAAGAGCTACATTTCTATCTTTGATAGTCTTTTGCTACCATGACAATTTCTAGGCGGTAGGAACAAGATTCCTGATATCTTCAGTAAATCAATAGAGTTGGATACTCTACTATAACCGATAAGTATCTTTGCCCATTCCTGTACGTGGTCGAGAAGCATAGCGAACATGAGAGTTGTATTTCATTTTCGCTCGGATATAAGTCGTAAGAAGATCAGTAATGGAGTGAAATATCTTTTGCAATGCTTTAAAAAGCCGAGGCACATAAATGCTTTTGTCGACCCTTGAAAAATGTGTCCAGTAACGGACATCACACTGGAATATCATGCCTAGAATATCAAGGGCTTCGGATTCCATATTTATACCACCCATAAATACAGACGAATCCACATGATCGGAAGGGCGCCTGTGTGTTAATACACAACATTTTGTCTTCCGGGCATTAAAATCGACCGTATTTGCTCGTTCCCATTCGGAGATTGTTTTAAGATCCCGGTTTAATGTTTTGTTTATAAGTTGTTTTATGGCCTCAATCTCCTAATGGCTTCTGTTCTAGTTATGTTCTAGTTCTGTTCTAGTTCTGTTCTAGTTCTGTTCTAGTTCTGTTCTAGTTCTGTTCTAGTTCTGTTCTAGTTCTGTTCTAGTTCTGTTCTAGTTCTGTTCTAGTTCTGTTCTAGTTCTGTTCTAGTTCTGTTCTAGTTCTGTTCTAGTTCTGTTCTAGTTCTGTTCTAGTTCTGTTCTAGTTCTGTTCTAGTTCTGTTCTAGTTCTGTTCTAGTTCTGTTCTAGTTCTGTTCTAGTTCTGTTCTAGTTCTGTTCTAGTTCTGTTCTAGTTCTGTTCTAGTTCTGTTCTAGTTCTGTTCTAGTTCTGTTCTAGTTCTGTTCTAGTTCTGTTCTAGTTCTGTTCTAGTTCTGTTCTAGTTCTGTTCTAGTTCTGTTCTTGTTCTGTTCTAGTTCTGTTCTAGTTCTGTTCTAGTTCTGTTCTAGTTCTGTTCTAGTTCTGTTCTAGTTCTGTTCTAGTTCTGTTCTAGTTCTGTTCTAGTTCTGTTCTAGTTCTGTTCTAGTTCTGTTCTAGTTCTGTTCTAGTTCTGTTCTAGTTCTGTTCTAGTTCTGTTCTAGTTCTGTTCTAGTTCTGTTCTAGTTCTGTTCTAGTTCTGTTCTAGTTCTGTTCTAGTTCTGTTCTAGTTCTGTTCTAGTTCTGTTCTAGTTCTGTTCTAGTTCTGTTCTAGTTCTGTTCTAGTTCTGTTCTAGTTCTGTTCTAGTTCTGTTCTAGTTCTGTTCTAGTTCTGTTCTAGTTCTGTTCTAGTTCTGTTCTAGTTCTGTTCTAGTTCTGTTCTAGTTCTGTTCTAGTTCTGTTCTAGTTCTGTTCTAGTTCTGTTCTAGTTCTGTTCTAGTTCTGTTCTAGTTCTGTTCTAGTTCTGTTCTAGTTCTGTTCTAGTTCTGTTCTAGTTCTGTTCTAGTTCTGTTCTAGTTCTGTTCTAGTTCTGTTCTAGTTCTGTTCTAGTTCTGTTCTAGTTCTGTTCTAGTTCTGTTCTAGTTCTGTTCTAGTTCTGTTCTAGTTCTGTTCTAGTTCTGTTCTAGTTCTGTTCTAGTTCTGTTCTAGTTCTGTTCTAGTTCTGTTCTAGTTCTGTTCTAGTTCTGTTCTAGTTCTGTTCTAGTTCTGTTCTAGTTCTGTTCTAGTTCTGTTCTAGTTCTGTTCTAGTTCTGTTCTAGTTCTGTTCTAGTTCTGTTCTAGTTCTGTTCTAGTTCTGTTCTAGTTCTGTTCTAGTTCTGTTCTAGTTCTGTTCTAGTTCTGTTCTAGTTCTGTTCTAGTTCTGTTCTAGTTCTGTTCTAGTTCTGTTCTAGTTCTGTTCTAGTTCTGTTCTAGTTCTGTTCTAGTTCTGTTCTAGTTCTGTTCTAGTTCTGTTCTAGTTCTGTTCTAGTTCTGTTCTAGTTCTGTTCTAGTTCTGTTCTAGTTCTGTTCTAGTTCTGTTCTAGTTCTGTTCTAGTTCTGTTCTAGTTCTGTTCTAGTTCTGTTCTAGTTCTGTTCTAGTTCTGTTCTAGTTCTGTTCTAGTTCTGTTCTAGTTCTGTTCTAGTTCTGTTCTAGTTCTGTTCTAGTTCTGTTCTAGTTCTGTTCTAGTTCTGTTCTAGTTCTGTTCTAGTTCTGTTCTAGTTCTGTTCTAGTTCTGTTCTAGTTCTGTTCTAGTTCTGTTCTAGTTCTGTTCTAGTTCTGTTCTAGTTCTGTTCTAGTTCTGTTCTAGTTCTGTTCTAGTTCTGTTCTAGTTCTGTTCTAGTTCTGTTCTAGTTCTGTTCTAGTTCTGTTCTAGTTCTGTTCTAGTTCTGTTCTAGTTCTGTTCTAGTTCTGTTCTAGTTCTGTTCTAGTTCTGTTCTAGTTCTGTTCTAGTTCTGTTCTAGTTCTGTTCTAGTTCTGTTCTAGTTCTGTTCTAGTTCTGTTCTAGTTCTGTTCTAGTTCTGTTCTAGTTCTGTTCTAGTTCTGTTCTAGTTCTGTTCTAGTTCTGTTCTAGTTCTGTTCTAGTTCTGTTCTAGTTCTGTTCTAGTTCTGTTCTAGTTCTGTTCTAGTTCTGTTCTAGTTCTGTTCTAGTTCTGTTCTAGTTCTGTTCTAGTTCTGTTCTAGTTCTGTTCTAGTTCTGTTCTAGTTCTGTTCTAGTTCTGTTCTAGTTCTGTTCTAGTTCTGTTCTAGTTCTGTTCTAGTTCTGTTCTAGTTCTGTTCTAGTTCTGTTCTAGTTCTGTTCTAGTTCTGTTCTAGTTCTGTTCTAGTTCTGTTCTAGTTCTGTTCTAGTTCTGTTCTAGTTCTGTTCTAGTTCTGTTCTAGTTCTGTTCTAGTTCTGTTCTAGTTCTGTTCTAGTTCTGTTCTAGTTCTGTTCTAGTTCTGTTCTAGTTCTGTTCTAGTTCTGTTCTAGTTCTGTTCTAGTTCTGTTCTAGTTCTGTTCTAGTTCTGTTCTAGTTCTGTTCTAGTTCTGTTCTAGTTCTGTTCTAGTTCTGTTCTAGTTCTGTTCTAGTTCTGTTCTAGTTCTGTTCTAGTTCTGTTCTAGTTCTGTTCTAGTTCTGTTCTAGTTCTGTTCTAGTTCTGTTCTAGTTCTGTTCTAGTTCTGTTCTAGTTCTGTTCTAGTTCTGTTCTAGTTCTGTTCTAGTTCTGTTCTAGTTCTGTTCTAGTTCTGTTCTAGTTCTGTTCTAGTTCTGTTCTAGTTCTGTTCTAGTTCTGTTCTAGTTCTGTTCTAGTTCTGTTCTAGTTCTGTTCTAGTTCTGTTCTAGTTCTGTTCTAGTTCTGTTCTAGTTCTGTTCTAGTTCTGTTCTAGTTCTGTTCTAGTTCTGTTCTAGTTCTGTTCTAGTTCTGTTCTAGTTCTGTTCTAGTTCTGTTCTAGTTCTGTTCTAGTTCTGTTCTAGTTCTGTTCTAGTTCTGTTCTAGTTCTGTTCTAGTTCTGTTCTAGTTCTGTTCTAGTTCTGTTCTAGTTCTGTTCTAGTTCTGTTCTAGTTCTGTTCTAGTTCTGTTCTAGTTCTATTCTAGTTCTGTTCTAGTTCTGTTCTAGTTCTGTTCTAGTTCTGTTCTAGTTCTGTTCTAGTTCTGTTCTAGTTCTGTTCTAGTTCTGTTCTGTTCTAGTTCTGTTCTAGTTCTAGTTCTGTTCTAGTTTTATTCTAGTTCTGTTTTAGTTCTGTTCTTGCTCTTTTCGCGTTGTTCTGCTATATTTCTTCAACTTTTTTAGTTTCTTAGCCACTTCCTATTTTTATTTTCCCACAATTAAAATTGTCATATTTCTTAAAAAACTAAAAGTAATTTTTCTTGTCATTTAGTTTCCGTTTTGACTAATTTATAAAACGAAATTTAAAGTGCAACACATTAACAAAATTTTTCTGACGTTTAAGTGTCAAATAAATTGTCATCAATTTCAAAAATACAATAAATTTTAATTATTCATTATTTCCTCAAAACAAACAAAAACATTCTTCTCATACACACACTCACTTCAAACATGCAACATAAAATAAACATAAAATAAATATTTAATGTTCAAACAAAAAAGATTGAACATAAGTCAAATACGTACGATACATACCCACAATGTGAATCCATCGACAAAAATAATGACGTATTTAAGTCATAATGAAAACAAACATTGTCACACAAACTCAAGAGACTTGACTCCGTCTTCCTTTCGGACTCGCAATTAACTCTTGGTATGAACTTCAAGGTAACAAAACAATGTCTTAAAATTATTGTGGTTTCCAACATGATCATCATCTTAATGATCGTGTGGCTTGTTTTTGGTAATACTTACTCATACTTTTAGCCTTAAAAGGCTAAAATTGCTTTTAAAACTTAAGACGGTTTCATCATATACAACTTCACAAAAAAAAAGACTCAAATACTTGATGAAAACTTTTTAAAAGTCTCGGAGTGGTATTACTGGTATACATATCGTTTGTCTTGTCATTTTAAACTCATTACTATTGTCCAAAAAGAGGCATAAAATTGTAACATACTTTTCTTTTTTATTCATTTTGTAAGAAAGAGTAAAATGAAATGATACAAAGTCAACTTTTTTGGTCAGTGGGGACATTTAATCCTAATTTATGCACAAATAATGATCAACTTTGGAAGGAATGTTGTACTCTTCGGTTGACTGACTGACAATATGGGAATGTTTTCTTAAGCCATTAAGTTTATTATAAGACTCTTTTAATACTTTTTTAGTTTGGATGGACAAAATAAAATATTTGTTTTTGGTTTGAGTAATACTTAAATCACCAGTAAAATAGTTAAGTCTTTTATAACTTTATGATTATTTATTTATAAAATATGTTTTATTTTAGAAACAATTTACTAAGTAAATCTCCTTAAGGTAGTGAGTGGGAGTTAGTAATAATTTGGGGATTATATGATTTAAAAGACCCTTTATTAATGTAGACTTACATACAGAACTACACATTAGAACTTTACAGGACATCAACTAAATGATAACATAACAATAACAGAACTGTTAAAAATGTATAATAGAACAGAACTAGAACAGAACTAGAACAGAACTAGAACAGAACTAGAACAGAACTAGAACAGAACTAGAACAGAACTAGAACAGAACTAGAACAGAACTAGAACAGAACTAGAACAGAACTAGAACAGAACTAGAACAGAACTAGAACAGAACTAGAACAGAACTAGAACAGAACTAGAACAGAACTAGAACAGAACTAGAACAGAACTAGAACAGAACTAGAACAGAACTAGAACAGAACTAGAACAGAACTAGAACAGAACTAGAACAGAACTAGAACAGAACTAGAACAGAACTAGAACAGAACTAGAACAGAACTAGAACAGAACTAGAACAGAACTAGAACAGAACTAGAACAGAACTAGAACAGAACTAGAACAGAACTAGAACAGAACTAGAACAGAACTAGAACAGAACTAGAACAGAACTAGAACAGAACTAGAACAGAACTAGAACAGAACTAGAACAGAACTAGAACAGAACTAGAACAGAACTAGAACAGAACTAGAACAGAACTAGAACAGAACTAGAACAGAACTAGAACAGAACTAGAACAGAACTAGAACAGAACTAGAACAGAACTAGAACAGAACTAGAACAGAACTAGAACAGAACTAGAACAGAACTAGAACAGAACTAGAACAGAACTAGAACAGAACTAGAACAGAACTAGAACAGAACTAGAACAGAACTAGAACAGAACTAGAACAGAACTAGAACAGAACTAGAACAGAACTGGAACAGAACTAGAACAGAACTAGAACAGAACTAGAACAGAACTAGAACAGAACTAGAACAGAACTAGAACAGAACTAGAACAGAACTAGAACAGAACTAGAACAGAACTAGAACAGAACTAGAACAGAACTAGAACAGAACTAGAACAGAACTAGAACAGAACTAGAACAGAACTAGAACAGAACTAGAACAGAACTAGAACAGAACTAGAACAGAACTAGAACAGAACTAGAACAGAACTAGAACAGAACTAGAACAGAACTAGAACAGAACTAGAACAGAACTAGAACAGAACTAGAACAGAACTAGAACAGAACTAGAACAGAACTTAAGCAAAAAAATTAAGTAGAACTGTTACTAAGACTTAACTGTTGTAAAATTGTAAGTATGTAGTTGTAAGTATGTGGTAATGTAATCAAGAAAAAATTTAATTACAATATTTAAATGTGAACTTCGTCATCTTATTCTGAGTTAAATCTGTTAACCAAATTTTCCACCAATTAAAATCATTTTTCCTTCAAAAAGACCCAGCGCAACAAATTATCTCATCAACAGATCCATCAACTCGGAATGCCTTAACCTGCAACAGGCAGCCACAAGATGACACCTTCGTGTGCGACTGAATATTAACACAAGACAATGTTAAGAGTCTACCTGGAAGTTTCCTTTTGCACTTGAAGATCTGTCTCTCCTATTACCTTGATGTGGGTATGTGTGCGTCACTGTATACATGTAAATTCATGTAAAATAATTTGCATACAAGGAGTCTTTTAATTGCATTTAAATGCGACATTTATTTGCTTGTAATATTTAACGCATATGCAAATTATTTTATGCTTTAAAAAAACAATAAATTTTAATTCTTTTCTGTTTTTTGTGGTTTTTTCTTGTGCAACGCAAAGGGACTACGAATGACTGACTACAAATGACAATGAAGTCGACTGACTTACAAGTTACTACCAAGGAATGGCGTGTGTGTCATCTTCTTTAGAGTCTTGGCATGTGTGTTTTCCTCTTGGGAAAGGAGGTCTGGTGGCAGGAGTTGGTTTGTGTCAACAGTATGAGGGACTGTAAATCAAGTTGTTGCATGTAAGTAAGTAAATAGTTACAAATGTGTGTAAACTACTCGTGCTCGTGCGTGGTTAAAAAACACCCAAAGTTGTATCTTTAAATTTGTTTGCTACTTTGTTTTTTTCATTTGTTGTTACTGCTAATGTAAGTCGGTGACAATTGTAGTGACAAGCAGACATCAACACTGGATGTAAAACACATCACTGAGCTTTTCAGTTTTGTTTTTTTCGTACAAATTTGTTTGAAATATTGTAAGAGCCAGTTGGAAATTTTCGATAGAAATATTTTTCTATAGAAAAACTTTCGATAGAAATATTTTTCTATAGACAAATTTTCGATAGAAAAATTTTCGATAGAAATATTTTTCTATAGAAAAATTTTCGATAGATATATTTTTCTATAGAAAAATTTTCGATAGATATATTTTTCTATAGAAAAATTTTCGATAGATATATTTTTCTATAGAAAAATTTTCGATAGAAATATTTTTCTATAGAAAAATTTTCGATAGAAATATTTTTCTATAGAAAAATTTTCGATAGAAATATTTTTCTATAGAAAAATTTTCGATAGAAATATTTTTCTATAGAAAAATTTTCGATAGAAATATTTTTCTATAGAAAAATTTTCGATAGAAATATTTTTCTATAGAAAAATTTTCGATAGAAACATTTTTCTATAGAAAAATTTTCGATAGAAATATTTTTCTATAGAAAAATTTTCGGTAGAAATATTTTTCTATAGAAAAATTTTCGATAGAAATATTTTTCTATAGAAAAATTTTCGATAGATATATTTTTCTATAGAAAAATTTTCGATAGATATATTTTTCTATAGAAAAATTTTCGATAGATATATTTTTCTATAGAAAAATTTTCGATAGATATATTTTTCTATAGAAAAATTTTCGATAGATATATTTTTCTATAGAAAAATTTTCGATAGATATATTTTTCTATAGAAAAATTTTCGATAGAAATATTTTTCTATAGAAAAATTTTCGATAGAAATATTTTTCTATAGAAAAATTTTCGATAGAAATATTTTTCTATAGAAAAATTTTCGATAGAAATATTTTTCTATAGAAAAATTTTCGATAGAAATATTTTTCTATAGAAAAATTTTCGATAGAAATATTTTTCTATAGAAAAATTTTCGATAGAAATATTTTTCTATAGAAAAATTTTCAATAGAAATATTTTTCTATAGAAAAATTTTCGATAGAAATATTTTTCTATAGAAAAATTTTCGATAGAAATATTTTTCTATAGAAAAATTTTCGATAGAAACATTTTTCTATAGAAAAATTTTCGATAGAAATATTTTTCTATAGAAAAATTTTCGGTAGAAATATTTTTCTATAGAAAAATTTTCGATAGAAATATTTTTCTATAGAAAAATTTTCGATAGAAATATTTTTCTATAGAAAAATTTTCGATAGAAATATTTTTCTATAGAAAAATTTTCGATAGAAATATTTTTCTATAGAAAAATTTTCGATAGAAATATTTTTCTATAGAAAAATTTTCGATAGAAATATTTTTCTATAGAAAAATTTTCGATAGAAATATTTTTCTATAGAAAAATTTTCGATAGAAATATTTTTCTATAGAAAAATTTTCGATAGAAATATTTTTCTATAGAAAAATTTTCGACAGAAATATTTTTCTATAGAAAAATTTTCGATAGAAATATTTTTCTATAGAAAAATTTTCGATAGAAATATTTTTCTATAGAAAAATTTTCGATAGAAATATTTTTCTATAGAAAAATTTTCGATAGAAATATTTTTCTATAGAAAAATATTTCTATCGAAAATTTTTCTATAGAAAAATTTTCGATAGAAATATTTTTCTATAGAAAAATTTTCGATAGAAATATTTTTCTATAGGAAAATTTTCGATAGAAATATTTTTCTATAGGAAAATTTTCGATAGAAATATTTTTCTATAGGAAAATTTTCGATAGAAATATTTTTCTATAGAAAAATTTTCGATAGAAATATTTTTCTATAGAAAAATTTTCGATAGAAATATTTTTCTATAGAAAAATTTTCGATAGAAATATTTTTCTATAGAAAAATTTTCGATAGAAATATTTTTCTATAGAAAAATTTTCGTTAGAAATATTTTTCTATAGAAAAATTTTCGTTAGAAATATTTTTCTATAGAAAAATTTTCGTTAGAAATATTTTTCTATAGAAAAATTTTCGTTAGAAATATTTTTCTATAGAAAAATTTTCGTTAGAAATATTTTTCTATAGAAAAATTTTCGTTAGAAATATTTTTCTATAGAAAAATTTTCGTTAGAAATATTTTTCTATAGAAAAATTTTCGTTAGAAATATTTTTCTATAGAAAAATTTTCGTTAGAAATATTTTTCTATAGAAAAATTTTCGTTAGAAATATTTTTCTATAGAAAAATTTTCGTTAGAAATATTTTTCTATAGAAAAATTTTCGTTAGAAATATTTTTCTATAGAAAAATTTTCGTTAGAAATATTTTTCTATAGAAAAATTTTCGTTAGAAATATTTTTCTATAGAAAAATTTTCGTTAGAAATATTTTTCTATAGAAAAATTTTCGTTAGAAATATTTTTCTATAGAAAAATTTTCGTTAGAAATATTTTTCTATAGAAAAATTTTCGTTAGAAATATTTTTCTATAGAAAAATTTTCGTTAGAAATATTTTTCTATAGAAAAATTTTCGTTAGAAATATTTTTCTATAGAAAAATTTTCGTTAGAAATATTTTTCTATAGAAAAATTTTCGTTAGAAATATTTTTCTATAGAAAAATTTTCGTTAGAAATATTTTTCTATAGAAAAATTTTCGTTAGAAATATTTTTCTATAGAAAAATTTTCGTTAGAAATATTTTTCTATATACAAATTTTCCTTAGAAATATTTTTCTATATACAAATTTTCCTTAGAAATATTTTTCTATAGAAAAATTTTCGTTAGAAATATTTTTCTATAGAAAAGTTTTCGTTAGAAATATTTTTCTATAGAAAAATTTTCGTTAGAAATATTTTTCTATAGAAAAATTTTCGTTAGAAATATTTTTCTATAGAAAAATTTTCGTTAGAAATATTTTTCTATAGAAAAATTTTCGTTAGAAATATTTTTCTATAGAAAAATTTTCGATAGAAATATTTCTATAGAAAAATATTTCTATCAAAAATTGTTCTATGGAAAAAATTGTTCTATGAATGGTTTAAAAAATGCGTATAGACAGTTTTTCGCTATAAAAATATTTAACTTCATTTCCGCCATATTTCCAATTGGGTTGCAAATAAATCTAAGCACTTTGTTTGTGGTAGGTAGACAAGTTAAATTAAGACTTTATGCAAATAAAATATTGGGTAGTTAAGAAAAGTTAAGAAATATTAAGGCAGAACAAGGTCCTTAAAAATCTCTTACAAAAGCTCTCAAAAAAATTAATTAAAATATATTTTTAAGAACCAAATTTCTAATCTATATCTCAAGATTTTTAATCGCTAAACTGTAACAAATTTCTTAGCAAAGCCCTAAACTTTCGCTTACCCCCAACACTTGAGTCTTTGCCTTAAATAATGTATAGAGCTCTCTACTCCAGTCTGCATTTGCATTTACTACTTTTCTATTCTGTTAGTTTTTACTCGATATCCATGTTTTGTGTGGGCTTAGGCATTTTTTTCTTGCAAGTGGTGTTAAATTTTTCATGTTTTTCAAAGTTTTTACATTCTTTTTTCCAAATTTTTTTAGCTTAAGCTTTTTTTTTGCGAACAAATAGCTTTTGTATTTGCTCGATGTAAATGTTAACATTTATTTCTTATATTTGCTGAGAAAACATTACTCTGTCTTTCCATTTCGTATGCAAAATGTTCATAAAGATATTTCGTAGTGTGTTTTTTTTATTTTGTTCATAAAGATATAAATGTTTATATTAAATTTTGAAAAAAGAAATTTTCCCACAATGAAAATTTGTTAAAGCTAATAATTTTTTTTTTTTTAAATGAGTTTACATATGGCAATAAAGAAAAGAAATTTGAATAGAAATTATTATTGTAAAGGCTTGTGTAAATCTACAGTAAAGCTTTTTTTTTAAAATTTTGTTTAACAAATTATATCTACTAAAAAGTTTATCTTTAATCATATTAACAAAGTTAATCTTGACAGATTTTTTTCTAAAATCTTTTTATTCTTTTAAATAAAAAAGCTTTTTGTTGATAAAACTTTTTATTAAAAACTTTAGGAACATAACTTGAATTGTATCAACGCTTTTATTACCCATTTGGAAAAAAGTTTATTTTATGTTTAATCAAAAAAATAATCAAATTAAGCTTAAAAGCTCTTCCTGAAAGCTTTTTGATAAAATAAATTTCAAAAATTACATAAAATAGTGTTTAACTACTTTTATTTTTAATTTTACCTTAAATGCTTTCTATAAGAAATCTTTTTTATAAAAAGCTCTTCGAAAAGCTTTTGCGAAAAAATATAAAAAAAATTAAAAAGGTTTTTTGTAACAGCATTTAAATGCTTACTTCTTAAATATTTTTCAAAAAAAGCTTTTATAAAGTTTAAGCAGAAATGGATTGATTTAAGAAAAGCTTTTGTTACTCAGAAAACATATCGAATGAATCTTTTGAGAAAATAGGTTTTAGTGAAAATATGTAAAGTGAATTTAATTTTAGCCTTTGAGACAGATATATCTAATTTAAAACCATTTCTTATGAAACTACCAATTTTGGAATGACAGAAAGCTTTTTCTGACAATACATACTATGTTTTATATTGAAAGCCTTTTAGTAGTATAAAGCTTTTAACACAAACAATTTTGATACTTTAAAATAATTTACTAAAAAACTATAAATTTTTCAATGACAGAAAGCTTTTTGCTGACAAAACATAGAGCTTTTTATTAGCTTTTCAATAAAAGCTTTTCATACTAAAAATCTTATAAAATCTTTAATTTTTTGGAAAATCATTCATTTTAAAATGAGTTTGACAAAAAAGCTTTTAAAGGCTCTTCATAACTTATTTCATACGAACTCAAAGAAAAAACATGAAAGCTTCAAAAAGCCATTTTCTAAAAAATCTCATCGAAAAGTTTTTGCAAAATATATATATCTAATGGAACTTTTAAGAAAATAGGTACCATTTAAATTTTTTAAGAAGCACAAATTGTATAAAAATATTGAAATAACATATCCTGACCCATAGAAATAGGTATAGTAAAACAATTTTAGCTTTTGTGGAAGTTATGTCTACTTCAAAATCATTTCTTTTGAAACAATTTTTCAATGACAGAAAGCTTTTTCCTGACAAAACATATATAAAGCTTTTTATTAGCATGAAGCTTTTCATACAAAAAATTTTATAAAATCTTAATTTTTAGCAAAAATGTCATTATTGTGGAAAATCATTAATTTTAAAGTAAGTTTGACAAATAAGCTTTTAAAGACTCTTCTTAATAAATTACATATGAGCTCAAAGAAAAAACATGACGGCTTTAAAAAGTATTTTTTTCATATACTTTAATAGCAGATTTTATAAAAAACTAACTTTAGGTATTAAAGCTTTTTATGCTTTAAGCTTTTATCACATTAATTCATTACAGAAATCTTGGACTTTATATAAACAGAAAAATCATTATTTTCAAAAAGCTTTTTCACTCAAATGCAAAAGAACCAACTCCTATGACTTTTTAGGAAGAAGGGGATTTTGTACAAAGCTTTTGTAATAATTTAAATAATAATATTAAAAGTTATTTTTCAAAAGATCGTTGTTTGTTTGAGAAATTATAAAAAGAGCTTTGTAATTTAATTTTTTTTGTTTGAGAAATTATAAAAAGAGCTTTTTAATTGAAATTTTTGGGAAAAAAGCTTTTGAAAAAAAGCAATCACAAATATAGTTTTTAATAAAATAAAGCTTTAAAGGCTTCGTTAAAATTCTTATTAAAGCTTTTATCAGAATTAGTCACAGTATTAGCAGAAATATCATTATTTAGGAAAAAGCTTTGGATATCAAGAAAGGCTCTAAGAAAATCATCTCCTTCCTCAATACAAATTCTTAAGTAATAAACGAAATTTTTAAGAAAGCTTCTAACAATTAAAAATTTAGTGCTTTTGAAACAAAATAATAAACAAAAACGTAAGGGTTGAGTAAAATCATTAGGCAAAATTTGAAATTGAAGCTTTAAGCTTTGTCCACACAAATTCACATAAGAAGCATTAATATAGTATTAGAAGAAATATCATTATTTAAGAAGAGCTTTGGATTTTAAATAATGCTCTAAAAACAATACAACTTCTTCAGAAACAAAGTGATAAAAAGAGCTTTAAAATTAAGTTTTTAAGAAAAAAACTTTCAAAACAAAATAAAATACAAAACTTTGAGAATTGGTTAAATTAATAAGCACACATAAGTAGTTTTTTTTATAAGGAAAGCTTTTTGAACAAAGCTTTCATTGAATGATGCTTTAAGCTTTTAATAAATGAATTTATTATAGAATTATTAGATAGTATTAGCAGAAATATCATTATTTGGGCCTAACTTATAGAGGAAGCATCATTTACCCAAAAAAAAAACTTCTTCAGAAATAAAGAGAATTTGTCAGAAAGCTTTTTATGTTTAAGAAATGATAAAAAATAGCTTTCTCACTTGAATTTTTAACAAAAGCTTTTAAAACAAAATATCATACTAATTCAGGGTCTTGGTTAAGTATAAAGCACAAATAGTCTTTTTAGAAAATAAAATACTTTTAAATGATGTTTCAATTGAATGAAGCTTTAAGCTTTTATCACAAAGATTCACATGAAATGTTGAAGATTTAGTGCTAGCAGAAATGTCATTAGCCAAAGAAAAGCTTTGAATGTAAAACTAAGCTCTAGAGGAAGCATTCTCTACCCCAATACTAGTTTTTTAAGGAAAAAATTATTTTTTGTGAAAAAGCTTTTGGAACATACTTTTTATCAAAATATGAAATACTTTGTAAGAAATGATAAAGATATGACGAAAAATTTTATATTAAAAAAAATTACAAAATCTTGAAATTTTATACAAAAAAACTTTTGAATAAAGCTTTTACGGGTATAAAGTTTATTGCTATATGAACAAAAAAAATTTTGAACAAATAGTATAAAATCTTAAATACTAAGAAAACTTTTATTTTAACAAATAAATAGAGACATTTTTCAAAAAGCTCTCTGATTATTAATTACCACTCACTCTTGAGCTTTTGTAATTGACAAATTTGACTTAATAAACTGACATAACTGACAAATCCTTTGAATAAAATTTTAATTATTTTCAATAAAATATTTATTGTTTTGGATAAATTTATCCATAAATTGTAATTAAAACTAAAAGTTAAATAAATGTTAAATTATTAAACAAAAGCTTTCGCACTTGGTTGCAATTTTAATTGCTGACACATGAGTAATTTAATATTTTTACAATGATTTACTGACATAAATTTTAGAAAGTATAGAAAAATAGTTTATTACAATCAAATAAACAAATTAGGATAAAAGTAAATAGTAATTTATGGAATAATTGTAAGATTTAAAGAAATTTAATTACATTTAAAGCAAATAATTAACCCTATGAAGGTAATAGGATTTTTAAAAATAGGAAATACCTAAACTTGAATCATCAAAATGTTACTTAACAATTTTTTGATTGTAGAAATGTGAACTTTTATTTAGATTAAAACAACTTATGACTTGTCCTACTTTAGTCCCCTCGATCTTTTTGGGGTTAATTTTTTTATTTTTTTCTCTACAGCATATCCTAAGCAAATTGTTCACTAAACTGTAGTAAACTTATTTCTTTCTTTATTGAAATTAGATTAAAAGATAAACAAATCTTCAAATTATCAACAACGAAAGTGAATGTCTTAGTAAATAAATTAAGATTTATGAAAAGCTAAACGAAAATATCATAAAATTTTAATGACATTTTTCAAAAGGATTTCTGCATTCATTTTAACCAAAAAGCTTAAACCTTAAAGTTTTAAGAGTTTTCTTTTATAGTCTATCTAAAAAACATCAAAAGCTTTTTTTATTAGTTTTAAATCTTAAAATGAATTAGTTACCAAAATTAAGAAAACAAAATTTAGGTTTCAGACTGAAAATCTAGACAAACCACAACCACATTAAAGTTGTTAAATCATACCAAAACTTCAATTTAAATAGAAAGAAAAAGAACTTTGTGGTAGGTTTTTTTATTGCCTTCAAAATCAAAGATAAAATTTTAAGAAACCCCTACATAGAGCAACAAATAAATTCTCTAATTTATAATAGAAATGACGCCAATGTCAGGCTCATAACACAAATGATATCTTATTATGACTGCAAACAAAGTTGTGCAGTTTTTGTGGCCCCTCTCCTTTCCCTGCTAATTACCCAATCCAATGCTTCAGGAGATATTGTAGAGCTGGTAGCAGAAAAAAATTTACAAAAGAATCCAAAAGAAATAAATTTAAAACTAAAAATTTTATGAAAGCTTTTAAAAAGTGTAAAACGGGAAGAACTTTTAGGAAGAACTTCCTTTGAAAAAGCTCAAAATATTTAGAGCTTTCTACAAACAAATTTTCTACTAAACATTGAATGAAAGCTTTTAAAAAGCTTTATCAAAAACTCTTGGCAAATACCAAAGTGTGAAATGGTAGCAATTTTCTAAAAAAAAGCCTAAAATAGAAAAAGCTTTTAAGAAGAACTTCAAATATTAAATTCTTGAAAAAAAATTTGTAAAGAAAAATTTTTGCTAGACAAAAAATTTTCTAAAGAAAAATTTTTGTTAGACAAACAATTTTCTAAAAAAAATTTGCTAACCAAAAATTTTTTCTAAAAAAAATTTTTGTAAGACAAAAAATTTTTGCCAGACAAAAAATTTTCTAAAGAAAAATTTTTTAGGCCAAAAATTTTCTATAGAAAATTTTTAGTTCGACAAAAAATTTTTTAAAGAAAAATTTTTTCTAGACAAACAATTTCCTAAAGAAAAATTTTTGCTAGACAAAAAATTTTCTATAGAAAAATTTTTTGAGAAAAAAAATTTTCTATAGAAATATTTTTTGAGACAAAAAATTTTCTATAGAAATAATTTTTTGAGAAAAAAAATTTTCTATAGAAATATTTTTTGAGACAAAAAATTTTCTATAGAAATATTTTTTGAGACAAAAAATTTTCTATAGAAATATTTTTTGAGACAAAAAATTTTCTATAGAAATATTTTTTGAGACAAAAAATTTTCTATAGAAATATTTTTTGAGACAAAAAATTTTCTATAGAAATATTTTTTCAGACAAAAAATTTTCTATAGAAATATTTTTTGAGACAAAAAATTTTCTATAGAATTTTTTTTGAGACAAAAAATTTTCTATAGAAATATTTTTTGAGACAAAAAATTTTCTATAGAAATATTTTTTGAGACAAAAAGTTTTCTATAGAAATATTTTTTGAGACAAAAAATTTTCTATAGAAATATTTTTTGAGACAAAAAATTTTCTATAGAAATATTTTTTGAGACAAAAAATTTTCTATAGAAATATTTTTTGAGACAAAAAATATTCTAAGAAATATTTTTTGAGGCAAAAAATAGAAAATTTTTTTTAGACAAAAAATTTGTAGACAAAAAATTTTCTATAGAAATTTTTTTTGACAAAAAATTTTCTATAGAAATTTTTTTTGACAAAAAATTTTCTATAGAAATTTTTTTTGACAAAAAATTTTCTATAGAAATTTTTTTTGACAAAAAATTTTCTATAGAAATTTTTTTTGACAAAAAATTTTCTATAGAAATTATTTTTTGTCAAAAAAATTTTCTATAGAAATTTTTTTTGACAAAAAATTTTCTATAGAAATTTTTTTTGACAAAAAATTTTTTTGAAAAAAAAATTTCTATAGATATTTTTTTTGAGAAAAAATTTTCTATGGAAATATTTTTTGACAAAAAATTTTCTATCGATTTTCTTTTGTTTAAAAATTTGTATATAAATTTTTTGATTAAAAATTTTCTATAGATTTTTTTTTTTTGATAAAAAAATTTCTAAAGAAATTTTTTTTTTTTGACAAAAATTGTTTGATCTTAAATTTTCGCAAAACATTTTTCGTTTCCTCTCTTTATAATTCTGCATATAAAATGCAATAAAGTTAATCGAAATCTCTAAATACATTTCATATGTTTAAGAAAAAATAATATTTATTACAAAATATTGTTTCCATTATTTAGATTTTTAGTTTTTGATAAAAATAAATTGTATTTTTACAATTTGAATAAATTGTTACAAAAAAAGAAACGACAACAGAATTCATCCAAATAAAAGAATTGGAAAAAAGCAAAAAGACCAGAAGTGTTTGTGTTATTATGAAAAATGTGTCTAGCCACATCAGAGTCTAAACTTATGAGGAGTAGAATGAATGTATCTTCCAACCACAACTGGAAAAGGAAAAATCATCTAAAACTAAACAAACATGATTTTGTTGTATACAACATTTCCCTGCTTCATTGCATGCAACATAAGGCGTCTGTCTTGTTGCTTCCTTAGATGATATTGTATAAAAATAATAAAAATTGTGCATAAACTTGAGAGTGTTTGAATAAATATTTGTTCTTGGTGGTAGCATGTGTCTTCTTGAAGCTTAAACATTAAAATGATGAACATCTTCGTTTTTTTCAAAAATTATTTTCAAAATATTTTAGTGTCAATAAAATGAAAAATACGTTTTTTTTTTTCTTTTTTAGATATTGACACCCAAAGGAAATAAATGAGAATTTTATTTAAATTTCGACAGTTTCGAACTAGGGTTGATTTTTCTAAGAATTTCCTTGAAGGAATCATAAAAGTAATTTTAAAGGTTCTTTTAATGGTTTTGATGAAAACTATAGGGGCAACATTTCTTTCCCTTTAAAGCAAAAGCCATTATAAATTGGTTCATTGTCGATGCAATAAATTTAAATATATTGTAATTTTATTTGCTTTTAATTTTCAAAACTGTCCTGCTCTGCTGGACTTCTACTAAGGCGAGACATTAACAAGGTCAGTTTGGTAGTAAATTGATGAATTTTCTTTTTTTAAATTTAAGTGTAAATTCTTTTACTCTTTAAATTTTAAATAAGTAATTCATTATAAAAATTAATTAACAGTGAAGATTTTGGGACAATTAGTCCATATTTGACCCTAAGACTTATATAAGACGGCAAATAGGCAAAAATTATGAAAAAAAATGGTCACAGTTAACATAGACACTTCTAGGACTTTATTTAATTGGTTCATATTAGACTTTAGTCAAAGTTTCTTTAATATAAAGATGTTGCTCTTTCATACATTGATTTGCCGTATGGTCGTTTTTAAAAATCCCATAAAAAATAGAGTATATCACTTTTACTCTAATTCGAAACAACTAATGGAAACGATTATCCAATGAACGAAAGCTAAGGCCTTATTATTTTCTCAAAAACCAAAATTGAAGTATATTCTGAATCCTTATGAAATTCTTAAACGATTGAGCGATGTCCGTCTGTCTGTATGTCTGTCAGTCAGTCAGTCAGTCAGTCAGTCAGTCAGTCAGTCAGTCAGTCAGTCAGTCAGTCAGTCAGTCAGTCTGCCTGTCTGTCTGTCTGTCTGTCTGTCTGTCTGTCTGTCTGTCTGTCTGTCTGTCTGTCTGTCTGTCTGTCTGTCTGTCTGTCTATCTATCTATCTATCTGTCTATCTGTATATCTGTCTGTCTGTCTGTCTGTCTGTCTCTCTGTCTGTCCGTCTGTCTGTCTGTCTCTCTGTCTGTCTGCCCGTCTGTCTGTTGTCGGCACGATTAAACCTTAAGGAAACCATATAGGTCACTGAGATTTGGCATAAATATTCTTCATTTCTTGGAAAATTTTGACATTTAAATCGGGCAAAATCGGTCCACATTTGACCATAGCTCTTGTATAACCTCGTTTAGGCTTATCGCTTATTTGCTAATAAATGACAAGTTATAACAGCTGTGATGATAAAATTTGGTATGAAGAAGTCTTACGTAAGCACTAGGCAGCATACATATATCGAAATCGGTTCACATTTTACCATAGCTCCCATACAAAAAATACACTTAAATGCCAATAAGTAATAAACTGTAAAAGTTTTGGCCACAAAATTAAGCTCAAGGATGTCTTATGTCAATAAGAGTAAAATTTTGTTACAATCGGTCAACATTTGATCATAGCTCCCACATAAGTAACTTACGGAAGCACAAAAATACAAAAAGAAAAGGGGTCTGTCTGTCCGTCAGATAAAAGCGCGATTGTACCTTAACGAAAAGAGGTAGAGGGACAACATTTTACAAAAGTATTTTCGATGTCTTAAAAAAGTTGTGTTTTGAAAATGGACAAAATCGGTTAAAATTTAGTTAGAGCTCCCATATAACCCCGCCCCCCGGAAACAAATTAATGCTGATAAATTGAATACAATTGTAATAGTTATGACGACTAATTTTAGAATAGGGAAGTTTTATGCAACTATTGGTCAGTATATCAAATTTTATATGAATCGGTCCATAATTGACTATAGCTTTCATATAAAAAACACTCCCGGAAACCAAAACAAATGTAGCAAAGGCCAGTTAAAAGCTATTAAATTCGAAACTATATCTGTCATATGGCAGCTAAATTTTGTAACAGTAAGCTTTATATAAATACCAGCCAACATTTGTCTATAATTCTTATATAAAAATATAACATCCCCTTTTTATATCTACAATCAAAAAGATTCAGAGGTACAAGCAGCATATTAAGATTGCACCAATTTAGACTTAAGATGCATTAGGAACTACTAACAAAATATATGGATCTATGGTATTAATATCAACATCTTTATCCTAACTAAATATTAAGCTAAACGAAAAGTATTTAAAACTTATAAATGTAATACCATACCCGGTTACGATAACGAAATTTGTTCAACGTAAATACTAGGGAAACCACTTACATATTTTTAAATGTTGAACTAGAAAGCTACTGCAACCGAATTTAGTCCAAATATTTTACCAACAATACCAACTAGCGTAAGAACTTTTTTCGAATTTGGTCCACATTTTGAATTTGTTGCACCCTCGTAGATATATGAGATATGTTTTTAAATTTAACACAAATTGATGGTGGGTATATAAGATTCGGTACAGCCGAATGTAACATTCTTACTTGTTATACCCTTCACCACAAATTTGATGTGGCCCAGTTGGAATACAATAAAAGATATTTATTTAACATTTTTTATAGAAACATATATTCAATATATGTGGAGCCGCGGAACAAAAGGTTCATTTTGCATACTTTTTACAATTTGGTTTTTTGTTATTTTTGTAATATTTAAACTTTTGGAACTTTTTGGAATAGGAAAAAAAGGGAGTACTTTCGGTTTTGCCCAAATTAAATTTTTTACTGGAATATAAAAGAGAACAAAAGAAGCTTTATTTTAAGTCATCAATATTAAAAATCCAAGAAGTAGTTTCAAAGATATTGCATTTTTTCCCAGAAAATGCGTGACGACTCACGCAGCTAAAAAATTTATTTAAATCAGTTTTTAATTTTTTTGAAAATTTCATTTAAAAAATATTACAAATAATACATTTGCTTCTCAGTATCACAAAACAAACAAATGGCAGAATAAAAACCAAAAAATGAGGTCATTAACCGTTTTACCGTACCTGTGATTTCAAATCGAAGAGTTCCGCGAAAACTGTACCAATGTTCAACATAAATAAAAGTAATAGTGAATATTTTTCCTCAGACTATTTATAATGTAAACGGCATTCTTATTTTAATATTGCAAAAGTTGAACACTTTCTTTCCCGGGGTCAAATGTCATAATATAGAGTTTTTTAATTTTCCATTGAAAAATGACAGAATATTAAGAATTTATTACCAAATTTTGTTCAAAATGCAAAAATATAAAATACTGCATGTTTTTATCTTACGTAGATTACTTCTGGGGGGAGCTATGGTTTAATTTCGTTGCATAACAAAAATTATTTTTTCATATATTTTTTTTTTTTGTATCAAAAAGTACCCAGTAAAACTTTTCATTACCAAATAATGAGTTAAACAGTTAATCTATTGAACACGAACTACTTACTCATTCGCTGTTTAAGTCATTACATTAACATGTGGATGTCATTGGAGGCAATTACTTACCAATTGCAGAAAAGTAATGACTTGGGTAAGCAATTTAAAAGCAACAACAACAACAGCAACAACTTTTTTGTTGTTGTTTTATTAAAAACATATATTTTTAAACGAAATACAAAATTTTGTTTATGATCCCATGGGGGCTCGAACCCAGACCCTCCGACTGCTAGGCAGAGACTCTTCCACTGAGCTACTTCATATGTTGAAAACTTAGCAGCTTATAATTAATATAAATAATTTTTATTTTTAGATCCAAAATCATGTGAAAATAACTTTGTTTTTCCCTGCTTTTTTTTGCTTTGTTGTAATTTTTGGAAAAATATTTTTATACGATTTTTTGTAATTATTTTAAAACTTTTTTAAAATTATTTTAAAACTTAAACAATTTAAATCTTCTTTTTTGTATAAGTTTTTACATAAGATTGACAACCTGTTACAACCTGTTAAGATCAAAGTCCGAGCATGTTCCTCTACTTGGTCTTTCTATCGAAGTTTCAGACATCCTCCTCTAACATTAGGTAGTGGGACATTTCAATTCTAATTTTATCCTCTTCATTGTATTTTTTTTTTCAAGAGAGGGTTACTAGCCCGTAATCCTAACCCATTTTTATCAATCTTATGGGACAACTCTCGGAACATGTTAACTCACAATATTAATGGGTGTTAAACTAGCTCCCCGGGTGATACCATGAGGAGGTGTGTGTCCACAGTTGAGATGAAGGATGACCCAGATAAGTTGGGCTTACCAAGTTAAGACCAATTAGAATCGTGTTTGGTATTCAACATCCCCTACATAATCAAAATTGACTCATGATGGTATTTTTTCATTAACGTGAGTTAGTTTTACAAATTTTTTTTACAGAAGATAATATTTAAGTTCTTAAAATTCAAAAATCATTTAAAAAGACTCTTTTAATAAAAAAAAAAAAAAAAAAACTAAAAAAATTGTTGCCCTTGGTGGGATTTGAACCGGGGCCATTCAGTTTTAATTACCATCTTAATTACAAATAAGTACTTCTGTAATAACTTATTATTTATTCGGATGGTATGTTGTAGTCGTTTCAAGGTAACCAGTTATCAGAGTACTTGCCATTACCAAAGTTTTGCTGGGTATGTTTTTAAATTTAATACAACTTGATGGTGGGTATATAAGATTCGGGACAGCCGAATGTAACACTCTTATTTGTTCTTAGTCATTTTTTCTTTTGACAAAAAAAAAAAAATAAAAAAATTAAGCTGCTCTACAAAACTCTTTTAAATAATTACATCAACAACCGAAAAAAAACCTTCATGGTATTTAAAACTCATACAATAAAATTTACAAAATATTTTCATATCCTTGTAATTACTCCCGAAAACATGATCATAACAATTTTTTTCTAAATATAATTTTTACATAAATATTAATTTTGTTCACTTAAGTATTTTGAGAAAGGAAACACGTGTGTTTGAAAAAAAAAATCGAAAAATGTACAAAGTTCCAAAACCTCCTTTAAACATTAAACAAGAATTTTTTCATTCAAACATTTTTTCCAATATTCATTAAAAAAAAACTGTCTGCTGTTCGTTCTCTGGGTGTTTTAAGCTTAATATTTTGTGGACTTTGAAGGATTATGTGGATTGAAAAGGAGGAGTATGAGCAAAAAATGTAATTATAGTATTAAAATTGATATTCAGCCACTAACCGCATTCATTATCGAAGGGCGATTATTTTTGTGTATGAGATGGGCAGTGAAAAAGGTCTCTGTAACAACAGCAGCTACACGGATAGTCATATGGTTGACTAGAGCAGCAGCAGTTTAAAATTTTCATCATTGTGGGATAATGTAATGCTTATGGTTTTGTGGGTGTGGTAGATTTGTACTGTGGGAGTCCTTTATATAGAAAACGAAAAACAAAATACAAAGTTTATTTCCACCTTTGTTATACCCTTCACCAATAGATGAAAGGGTATTATAAGTTTTTGATTCCGTTTGTAATTTTTTATTAGTGATCGTGACCTCGATCGACTCAGAATCGGGAGGAGAATCGATTAAGAGATGTCCGTCTGTCTGTCTGTCTGTCTGGCTGTCTGTCTGTCTGTCTGTCTGCTGTCTGTTGAAATCAAGTTTCTGAAGCGCCTGTTAAATCATTTCATTACAATCGGTTTATGAACACCGAAAATATCGAAAAAAAAATACCAAAAATTAGACGAAAATTTTCAAATTTTGGATTGAAACACACTTTTAAGTAACAAAAGAAAAAATATACTTCTGGTATACATGGTTTCCCAAAGCACTCTGTAAAATTTTATCAAAATCTTTCCATAAACTGAGATATCGCCAAAACACTAAATTTGATGTATTGCAAATTGCCCAAAGTACGCATTAGAGAATGTTTGTTGAAAAAATGAAATGCAGAAATAGGAAAAACCATCCTCCTTTAGCACGGACATACATAAATTTTACATCAGATTTTAGGAAATTTTCCCGCCAAGCACGTTATTAAATTTTATCAAAAGCGGTCCATAAACAACTGAGATATCGCCAAAATACTACTTGTGATGTACAGCAAATTGCCCAATGTACGTGTCTAAGAAATTTTGTTTACATGTTGTAAGTATTGTTTCAGCGATATCTGAGGTGTTTTGTGGACCGATTGTGATTTTACATCGTTCTTGTGGGATAATTTCCTAAAATCTGATATATAAACTACATAAATCTGATTATGAATACCATTCAAATTGTACCGATCGACTCAAAATCGACAGGAGAATCGATTTCGCGACGTCCGTCCGTTAGTCTGTTTGTCTGTCCGTCCTTCTACCTATCCAGCCGTCCGCCTGTCTACCTGTCATTCCGTCTACCTGTCTGTTCTTTGTTCTGTTGAAGTCAAGTTTTTGGAGCTTTTGATTCGTCGATATCTCAGAGGTTTATTTTGATGAAATTTAATAGCGTACCTCGCAAGGGATTACCTAAATTCTGATGCATTCGGTAATTTGTGGTAGATATAATTTAGCGTTTAAGCGATATTTCAGGTGTTTTGATCGACAATGATGAAATTTAGGGTGGGACCATATCCTAAAATTTTGAGTAAAAGGCATATGCGTAAACCTTCCAGGAGTTCCACAAATCCGATTTTAGTAGGCAGACACACTGCATTTATCTTAATTTTGTGTCTGACTTTTGAACATTATGATAACATTTGAGAATGCATTATATATCAAATTATGGGTAATCTTCCTAGGAAGTACAAAAATGCAGCTAATTACATGATATCCATTCAAAACCTACATATGTATTTATGTATCTCACATATCAACGAAAATGTATTTTTATACCCTTCACCACCATAGGTGGAAAGGGTATTATAAGTTTGTGCTGATGTATGTAACGCATAGAAATATTTGTCTTAGACCCACCTTCTAGTATACCAATAGGCTTAGAATCACTTTCTGAGTCGATTTAGCGATGTCCGTCCGTCCGTCCGTCCGTCTGGCTGGCTGGACCCCCATGTAAACCTTGTAATCAAACTACAGGTCGCAATTCTAAAGAAAATTTGATGAAATTTGGCACAGATAACTTTTTTGATAATGGGACCATGGCTATTGAAATTGGTCAAAATCGGTCCATTATTTATGGTACCTCCCATAGGTCCCACTTCCCGGAATTGCTATATTGGCCACAAATATCAATATTTTTTCATGAAATTTAAAACGGATACTGCTTATGTAAACCTAAATCACTGCACTTGACCATAGCTCCCATACAAACTCTTCTTCAAAAACGCACTAAATGAGACAAAAAATCACTAAAACGCTCTAAAGATAATGAAAATTTTGAGTTTATTTTTTGCATACATAATTTTTGTAACAACTGTAATCAATTTGCCAAATTTCGAAATAATCGGTCTCATATAAGTCCAAATGACAGAAACAGGTTGAATATATACGTTTTGAGAAAATGTTTGTATGATGGCAAAATTTAGCAAATATTTGTCTTTATACAGGAAAAATAACACATTTGACCTAAGTGGTGAAGGGTATCGTATGGTCGGCTTGACCGACTATAGCGCTTTCTTACTTGTTTTTAATTGCAATTGGGAGAAATCCGTTCAAGTTTAACAATTGCTCCTGTATAACTTCGCCTAAGGCAATTCTTAGTAGCTAATAAATGACAAATTAAAATAAATACGATAATGACATTTAGTATAAAAACGTTGTACAATATCGTTATTAACTTTCGTTATATAACTTTCTAGAGGCACACAATTTGACAAAAGTATTTCTGATCTCTTGAAAAGTTCGGTATTGAAAATGGGCGAGCTCAGTTCTCATTTAGTGAAATCTCCTATATAACCCCGACCGGGAAACACATCCATCCATTTCACGTATGTATCTAAAACTAAGAGTGTATACTTTGTAACTTTGACCTAAATCAGTCCGCTAACTTCAGAGTTTTACATAACTAATCAATAACTTTTACTAGTTGGATTATTTGGACGAATTAAAGTACACAACCCTCACTGGGCACTGCGTTTTTGGGTTGCATGCCAGAATACTTAATCTTCATCAAATCGATGTGCTCTTGCAAATCTAAGGGCATCTACATTTTGAAGCATCTTTTCTGCATGGTTTATCTGGTCAGAAACTATATAATTATCAATATAGTCTTACGATTTTGTACTTTACTTTTGGAACACCATTGCTGAAGGGTATCCAAGATTCGGCAAAGCCGAATATACCACTCTTACTTGTTCAATTTTTAACTAATGTTTATTATTATTATTTGGCGGCAGTTTTATGACTGATTTAAAGCCAACTTAAATTGAAGTTGACTCGATTTTTTAAAGGACACAAAGAATTAACAAAAGTGTGAGATATAAACCAAAAATAAAGGTCATTGAAAAGTTTTGGCTTTATACTCAAAACTAAAGAGATGAGTGATCCATTTATAAATCATAAAACACAGCTGTCCCCTTGGATTGAAAAATGTTCAATTCTTTAATGAAAATTATTGCTTTATCACTTCAACAATAAGAAAAGAACAAAGTTTTAAAAACAATTTCAATAGCAAACCATTTTTCGAATTGTCACCAGACGGCACGTGCTGCAAGCTCGTTCATTCTACTTTATTCAATCGTGTTGTATGTATGTGTTGCACATTTGTTTTTATTTAATCAGCCAGGTATACTCACTCGTATGATGATGCATCATCATGTTGTATGCAACACTCATTCGAACAACAGCAACAACAAAAGGGGCTCAAATATTGTAATTATGCTTTATCACTGTCAGCATCTCTCTTTGTATTCTTTCTGCAAAGTCGGACCTAAATTTCGTTGATATTGAGATTGTATTTATTTAAAATTTTCTTGGAAATATTGAAAAGGTGAAAGATTTTTGCCCAACTGTAAATATAAGGGTGGAGTTATGATGACGAGTTTTATGATTTTTTTCTTAAAATTTTTCAATTTAAATATTTTTGTGTTTGCTTTGGTTAGAAAGGGGTTTGTTTATTTTGAAATAAAATAGAAATAATCTAAAAATTTTAAATATTACTTAATCATTGAAGTAGTGACAAAATTTAACTAAATATAGGTACATAGCAAAAACTGATCTTAAATGAAGCCACTATTAGAATATATTTATAAAGAGCCTCAATAAAAGTATATGGAGTAGGGTGCACCTTATTTTACAAAATCTCACTTTAACTCCTCCTAGAAATGTTCTTTAAAACAAAAAATAATGTAATAATAAAATTTTAAGTAGATTGTAAAAATTTTTTGTCTGGGAAATAATGGGCTTTTCCAAAATTTTAACCAATAAAAATTAAATTATTTAACAAGTAAGAGTGTTATATTCGGCTGTGCCGAATCATAATAAACTGAATGTACCTCCAAATCTTTTTGATTGTAGATAAAAAAAAGGGGATGTTATATATATAAGAACTATAGCCAAATGTTGACCAATTATCACAAAATTGTATACACTGACTCGTATTTATATAAAGTTTATTTATGCAAACTTTAGTGACCATAGCTTTCACAGTTTATAATTTAATAGCTTTTAACTGGCGTTTGTGGCATTTTAATTTTTTCCGGGGGCAGTTTTTATATGAAAGCTATGGTTAAATATGAACCGATTCCAATAAAATTTGACATACTAATCAAAAGATACATAAAACTTCTCTGTTCTAAATTTAGTTGTCATAGATATTAAAATTGTATTCAATTTATCAGCATTAACGTGTTTGCCGGATCTGGGTTATATGGGAGCTCTAACTAAATGTGAACCGATTTTTCCCATTTTCAGTAAACAACTTCTATAACATATCGAAAATACTTATGTAGAAATTTGTCTCTCTAGCCCTTGTAGTTAAGGAGCTATAGCGCTTTTATCTGACGAACAGACGGACAAAACCCCCCTTTTCTTTTTGTATTTTTGTGTTTCCGTAAGTTTTTTATATGGGAGCTATGGTGAAATGGTGACCGATTCTGACGAAATTTTGCACACTGGCTGGTATTGACATAAGACTTCCTGGTGCCAAATTTAGTGGTTATATCTTTTATAGTTTCAGATTTTTTTTAGCATTTAAGTGTATTTTAGGTGAAATTAAGGCTGTTTTCATAAGTGTTTTGTATGGGAGCTATGGCTAAATGTGAACCGATTTTGATAAAATTTTATACGCTGCCTAGGGCTTATGTGAAACTTTTATATGCTAAATTTTATCATCTCAGCTTTTATACTTTGTTATTTATTAGCAAATAAGCGATTAGCCTAGGCGAGGTTATACGGAAGCTATGGTCAAATGTTAACCGATTTTGCCAATTTTAATACCAAAATTTTCTCAGAAATAAAGAATATTTTTACTAAGTTTCAGTGAGCTAGCTCCTTTCGTTTAGGCGTTATCGTGTTTTGAAGTCAGACAAACGGACATCGCTCAATCGTCTTAGAATTTTATAAGGATACAGAATATATATCGCTTTTTGGTTATTGAGCCAATATTAAGGAAATTACAAACGGAATGACAATCTCAATATACACCCCATTCTTTTGATGGTGGGTATAAAAAGAGACGAGGTTAATATTATAAACCTAATAATATTTTAACTCTTAAAAGACATATGGGACAAAAATGGCCCAAAAATGTTTTGTCACTTTTCCTAGCGACTTTTATTAATAAGGCATAAAGGTATTTATATTGCACTAAGTTTAAAATTTTAACCCTAAATCTATATGAGGGCAATATTTTAACCATTATAATATTTTAACCCTTAATAGGGTTAAGATTTTAACCCTAAAAAAATATGGGGGTAATATTTTCCCAAATTTTTTTTTACACTTTTTAGAGCTTTCAAAATTCCTTGAAAATGTTAAAAACAAAGTTATGGTTCATTTTCCCCCATGTCTAATTAGGGTTAAAATATATTTTTTTGAGAAAAAAAGCTCAATCCGTGAGTAAAATTGTTACTTTTAAGCTTTGTTAACAAAATTTGCTAAAAGAAGTGAAAAAAATATTTGGGTCATTTTTACCCTCATGTGTTTTAAGGGTTAAAATATTTTTTTAATAAACAAAATTCAATCTGTGAGTAAAATTATTACTTTTAAGCTTTGTTATCTAAATTTGCTAAAGAAAAGTGAATAAAATATTTGGGGTCATTTTTGCCCCCATGTCTATTAAGGGTTATAATATTTTTTTAAATAAAAAACACTCAATATGTGAATAAAATTATTACTTTTAAGCTTTCTTATCAAAATTTGCTAAAAAAAGTGAACAAATATTTGTCCCATATCTATTAAGGGTTAAAATATTTTTTTTTAAATAAAAAATTATTACTTTTAAGCTTTCTTATTAAAATTTGCAAAAAAAAGTGAAAAATATATTTGGGCTATTTTTGTCCCCATGTCTATTAAGGGTTAAAATATATACATTTTTTTAACAATGAAAATTTTAATCTTAGTGCAAAATAATTACTTTTGACTTTGTACTTAGCTTCGATTGTTCATGAACTTACATGTAGCCACGAGCCATTATTGGACAAAATCTTTAGCCACGATAGGACTTTACATGTAGTCGCAATTAAACTATAAGCAGAGAAACAATTGGACTTTATATGTAGCCACGATTAAACTATAAGCGAAGCACAAATTGAACACTTATGTAGATTGAACTTATATGTAGCCACGAGCCATTATTGGACTGAATATTTAGCCACGATTGAACTTTATATGCAGTGGCGATTGAACTAAAAGCAAAGTCACAAATGGACTTTATATGTAGCCATGATTAAACCATAAACGGAGTACAAATTGGACATATGTATAGCCACGTTTAAACTGCAAACTACAGATGGATGGGGCTTTATGTGTAGCTACCATTGAACTTTATACGCAGCCATGAGCTACTATTAGACTTTATATTTAGCTTCGATTGCACTTTATCTGTAGCCATGATTGAACTTTATATGAAGCCACGAGCCACTATTGATCTTAATATTTAGCCAAGATTAGACTTCATATGTAGTCACGATCAAACTATAAGCAGAGCCACAAGTGGATTTTATATTTAGCCAAGATTAAACCAAAGACTCTATATATAAAGATGTTGCACTTCCACAAATTGGCTTGCCATAAGGTCTTTTCGATAAGTCCCATTTAAAAGAGAGTGTACCGCTTTTACTCTAATTCGAAAACAACTAATGGAGACGACTATCCAATGAGAGAAAGCCAAGGCACACACACGTGCTTATGAAATGTATATCCTTTGGTGCGTTTATGTATTTTTCATTATTCTTTATCCAGTTTAATTTCACTTTTGACAAAAAAAAATGTATGAAGTGTAATATATTTATATGTATTATAAAGTATTTGATTAAACTATAGGATGTGCACGAATTGGATACTATATTGCCACGACAAATTTAACCATAACTATTTTTTTTATAAAACTACAATGCAATAACAATTTTATAACTGCAAAGTTACGCCATCTTTTGTTAGTTTGGCTGATTATTTAAGCTTTATGTTCTGGAGTGAATTTTAATTATTTTACATCGGTAGCGTGTTAATGGTATAGGGTTTAATTTGAATAGAGGATGCTGTGGTAATTGATAATTTGAATAGAAATTAATATATGTACCTTATCAATAATTTCTGGGGCTCGAACCCAGACTAAATATGATATGTTAGGCTTAGTAATCGACATGCCAACCAACTAAGCCACAGCACCCTCTCAATATTAAATTAAGTTTTTAGTTGAGTTATCATACTCATATTTAAATAACCTTAAATTGCCTAATCTGTCATTGTTAAACTTTGATCTCTCTACTAAACTCCCAATAAAACCCAGTTTTCAATATAAATTTAACAATTTTTCATAGTAATTTTACAAGTTTTTTTTTGTATTTATTAGCTATAGGGCTTTATTCATAGGATTTATTTATTATCTAACATTTTCAATACAAATAAATATTTATTGGAAATATTTGAATTTTATTTAGAAACCATTAAATGAACAATCGCAAACAAACAGCGAACGAAAATCGCTTTTACCCAAATTAATCAATGAGAATTTTTGATGAATTTTAGTTTTGGTTTTTGTGAATGTGATTTCTTTTTTTTTTCATATTTCAACAGAGATTTCAAACTAACCCCCTTTTGTATATAAATTTTACACGGATACAAACAACAAAAGGACAATAGCACAGGAGAGGCTGAAGCATTGAAACGGACAGGGATATTGATGGGATCAGTAGTTTTGGTTGGTCTTTGTTTAAATACAATAAAATTGTAAGCTGTTTAAATCAATAAATCTACAGATGAATTCTAACAAAATATTAACGGGGAAAAGGGAATTGAAAGATGTAATCGCATAAAAACTGAAAAACAGCATGAAAAGGGAAAAGACAAATTTCTGTCCCATGGTGGTTTAGTTCGGAGCACTGTTACTCATTTATGAATATTGCTAACAGGGACTCGTTTACAAACACCCAAAACCTTATTAAAGCAATTATTATAGAAAAAGTAATTTAATATTTTTTTTTTATATAGAAAATTGAGGGTTAGGTGTAACTACAACAATCTGTCGTTTCATTTTTAGGGTCATAAAATGTAATCAATAGAAATTATTGTAGAAGATCATAAAACATCTGTCCTTTTTCACAAGAGCCCGATGAGTGCATAATAATAATAATCGCTTTAAGCAAAAAAGGAAGAGCGAGAGGTAAAGAAAGAAAGAGACAGCTAGAGACACTTTACAGGCGCCTTATTAATCTAGGATAAATAGAAAACTACATGCAACCTTAAAAATGCACTTTAATCCCTTAAACTATAGATCATGTTCATAATAAGGTGTGTAGTTAATGAGTTCTTCCCAACGGAAATAGGGGATGCAATTTTTCATATAAATTCCTTTTGAAATCCTTGAAATATTGTTCCACATAATTATTAAAAAAAATTGCTTGCTTCGTTAGCTCTATACAAACTTTTTTTTCTCTGGTTCCCTTTTTATATCTTTGATCATTTTGATCTAGATATAAAAGACTTATAATGATGGATTTAAAGTGTTTCATTAACACTTAAACACTTGAAGAATGTAGGAAAAGAAAAGGAAGTCTTTTTTGTGTCTAAAAAAGTCCTTAGAAGGTGTTTTTGACAACGAAGGGAATGTGTAAGGAAAATCATTTAAAGAATTTCTTTGTTAATTATAGTTAAGCTAACGAAGCGTAAAACCGTGTAATAGGGATGGTTTTGGGAAAACAAAAGGTTTTACAAAATAAATTACTCGAATTTTTTTTTTACCAAAAATTTTTCTACTTATAAAAGGCCCATATTTTGTATACACGTTAGTCCTGACCTAGAATCCCACTCGAGTTGTTTACCGCATCTTCATCTAGGTTGCTCAGGTTTCCAGGATGTACCACGAGGAGGTGTGAGTAGGAATTAAATACAGTTATTATCTGATAGCAGAAGACCCAGGCAACAACTGCATCCCATTTGCATCCTTTAATATTTATACCACCCATAATTAAAAATTTTAACATAAAATAAATATTGGATTATTCCAATCAAAGAACTTGCCCTTCCAATAGTTATCCACTGGGTTAGAGTCATGGCTCCAATCCTCATTATTTGAAGCTTTTTGTTCAAAAGTCAATTTTATTTATCTTACATCGGCGGCGTGTTATAGATGTAGGGCTTACTAACAATGGGGGATGCTGTAGTAGTTAATAACTTTAATAGAAACTTATAACTATATGGGGCTTGAACCCAAGCGCAAAATCTCACTTTTTATACAAAAACCCAGTATTTACGCAAAAAAATCAATTTTTAAACAAAAACTTAGTTCTAACACAAAAACTCATTTTTTTTTTTTTACACAAAAAAAATCATTTTAGCACAAATACTCATTTATACACAAAAACTCGTTTTGTACACAAAAACTTTTTTCATATAGAAAAGTTTTGTTTTCGAAAAATTTTATATCGAAAAATTGTCTATAGGAACATTTTTTTAGCGACAACTTTTCCACAGAAACATTTTTATATCGAAAAATTTTTAACATAAAAATTTTCTATGCAAATATTTGCATATCAAAAAATTTATACATCGAAAAATTTTCTTTAGAAAATGTTCATATCGAAAAATTTTCTATAGAAAATTTTTAGATATAAACATTTTTCTATTAAAAAAATTTTGATATCGAAAAATTTTCATATTGAAAAATTTTCATATCGAAAAATTTTTATACCAAAAAATTTTTATACCGAAAAATTTTGTATAGAAAAATTTTGATATCGAAAAATTATCATATTGAAAAATTTTCTCTAGAAAAATTGTCTTATCAAAAAATTTTCTATAGAAAAATATCCATTTCGAAAAATTTTCATATTCAAAAATTTTCTATAGAAAAGTTTTAATATAGAAAAATTTTCTATAGAACATTTTTCAGATCCAATAATTTTCAATAGAAAAATTTTTATATTGAAAAATTTTTTATAGAAAAATTTGTATATGGAAAAATTTTTATAGAAAAATGTTTATATGAAAAAATTTTCAAATCGAACAACTTTTATATAGAAAAATTTTTATAGCGAAAATTTTTTATAGACAAATTATTATATCGAAACTTTTATATAGAAAAATGTTTATAACGATAAATTTTCATATCAAAAAAAATTTTGTGGAAAAATTTTTATACCGAAAAATTTTTATATCGAAAAATTTTCATATCGAGAAATTTTTGTAGCGAAAAATTTTCATATCCAAAAATTTTCTATTGAAAAATTTTAATATGGACAATTTTTCTATACAATATTTTTTATGTGGAAAAATTTTCATCTCGAAAATTTAGTCGAAAAAAAATGTATATTGAAAAAAATTCATGTCGAAAAATTTTCTACAGAAAAATTTTCATATCGAAAAATTTTCTATAGAAATATTTTCATATCGAAATTTTTTTGTATAGAAAACGTCGAAAAATTTTCTATAGAAAAATTTTCTTATCGAAAAACATTCTTATCGAAAAATTTTTTTATCGAAAATTTTTCTTCAGAAAAATTTTCATTTCCATTTCGTATCGAAAAATTTTATATAGAAGAATTTTTATATGGAAAAATTTGTAGAAAAATTTTTATATGAAAAAATTTTTTATACCGAAAAATGTTTATATCAAAAAATTTTCATATCGAGAAATTTTTACATCAAAAAATTTTCATATCCAAAAATTTTCTATAGAAAAATTTTCATATCGAAAAATTTTCTATAGAAACATAATTATATTGGAAATTTTTTTATGCAAAAATTTTTATATGGAAAAATTTATATAGCGAAAACTTTTCTATAGAAAAATTTTCATATCGAAAAATTTTTATATGGAAAAATTTTTTATCGAAAAATTTTTATATGGAAAAATTTTTATATCGAAAAATGTTTATATTGAAAAATTTTCATATCGAAAAATTTTCATATCGAAAAATTTTCTATGGAAAAATTTTCAAATCGAAAAATTTTTATATGGAAAAATTTATATAGAGAAAACTTTTCTATAGAAAAATTTTCATATAGAAAATTTTTATATGGAAAAATTTTATATCGAACAATTTTTATATGGAAAAATTTTTAAATCGAAAAATTTAGTATAGAAAAATTTTTCTATGGAAAAATTTTCAAATCGAAAAATTGTTATATGGAAAAACTTTATATTGAACAATTTTTATATAGAAAAATTTTTAAATCGAAAAATTTTCTATATAAAAATTTTCATATATTGAAAAATTTCCTATAAAAAAATTTTTCAATGGAAAAATTTTGAAATCGAAAAATTTTTATATTGAAAAATATATATAGCGGAAACTTTTCTATAGAAAAATTTTCATATAGAAAATTTTTATATGGAAAAATTTTGTTGAAAAATTTTCTATAGAAAAATTTTTATATTGAAAAATTTTCTATAGAAAAATTTTAATATGGAAAAATTTTCGATAGAAAAATGTTTATATTGAAAAATTTTCTATAGAAAAATTTTTATATGGAGAAAATTTCTATAAAAAATGTTTATATTAAAAAACTCGCATTTAACACAAAAATTCAGTTTTTTACACAAAGAAACGGTCTTTTTTCACAAAAACTTAGTTTTTACACAAAAACTTAGTTATTACACAAAAACTCAATTTTTACACAAAAATTCAGTGTTTACACAAAAACACACTTTTTACACAAAAACTCAGTTTGTACTCAAAAACTCAGTTTTTACACAAAAACTCATTTTTACACAAAAACTTAATTAATCCACAAAAACTTAGTTTTTACACAAAAACTTAGTTTTTTCACAAAAACTCAGTTTTAACACAAAAACTTAGTTTTAACACAAAAACTCAGTTTTAACACAAAAATTGAGTGTTTACACATAAACACAGTTTTTACACAAAAACTCAGTTTTTACACAAAAACTTAGTTTTAATTCAAAAACTCAGTCTTTTACACAAAATGCAGTTTTTACACGAAAACTTAGTTCTTACACAAAAGCTTAGTTTTTACATAAAAACTTAGTTTTTTCACAAAAACTTAGTTTTTTCACAAAAACTTAGTTTTTTCACAAAAACTTATTTTTTACACAAAAACTTAGTTTCTTCACAAAAACTTAGTTTTTTCACAAAACTTAGTTTTTACACAAAAACTTAGTTTCTTCACAAAAACTTAGTTTTTTCACAAAAACTTAGTTTTTTCACAAAAACTTAGTTTTTTCACAAAAACTTAGTTTTTTCACAAAAACTTAGTTTTTTCACAAAAACTTAGTTTTTTCACAAAAACTTAGTTTTTTCAGAAAAACTTAGTTTTTACACAGAAATTCAGTGTTTACACGAAAACTAAGTTTTTACACAAAAACTCAGTTTTAATACAAAAACTCAGTTTTTTACACAAATTGCAGTTTTTACACGAAACTTAGTTCTTACACAAAAGCTTAGTTTTTACACAAAAACTCAGTTTTAACACCAAAACTTAGTTTTTACACAAAAACGAAGTTTTTACACAAAAACGAAGTTTTTAAACAAAAACTCAGTTTTTACACAAAAACTTAGTTTTTTCACAAAAACTTAGTTTTTACACAGAAACTCAGTTTTTACACAAAAATTCAGTGTTTACACAAAAACACAGTTTTTACACAAAAACTCAGTTTTTACTCAAAAACTCAGTTTTTACACAAAAACTCAGTTTTAACACCAAAACTTAGTTTTTACACAAAAACGAAGTTTTTACACAAAAACTCAGTTTTTACACAAAAACTCAGTTTTTACACAAAAAATTAGTTTTTACACAAAAACGAAGTTTTTACACAAAAACTCAGTTTTTACACAAAAACTCAGTTTTTACACAAAAAATTAGTTTTTACACAAAAACTTAGTTTTTACACAAAAACTTAGTTTTTACACAACATCTTAGTTTTTAAACATAAACATGATTTTTTCACAAAAACTCCCATTTAACCAAAAAAAAAAATCAGTTTTTGTACAAAAATTCAGTTTTTATATAGAAACTCAGTTTTTATACAAAATTTTAGTTTTTACACAAAAATTCAGTTTTTACACAAAAAGTCAGTTTTTATACGAAAACTCCGATTTACACTTAAACTAAATTTTTACACAAAACGCAGAACTTTCACAAAAACGCAGAACTTACACAAAAACTCAGTTTTTACGCAGAAACTAAGTTTTTACACAAAAACTCAGTTATTACACAAAACCTCAATTTTAACACAAAAACTTAGTTTTTACACAAAAACTGAGTTTTTACACAAAAACTGAGTTTTTATACAAAAACTCCGTTTTTACACAAAAACTCCGTTTTTACACAAAAACTCCGTTTTTACACAAAAACTAAATTTTACCCAAAAACTCAGTTTGTACCTACATTTTAATTGTTTACACAATGCAATTTAAACACAACACAATTTATACAAAAGCCCTAGATTTACACCAAAACCCTTTTTTTAATATAAACATGAATCAGAAATCTTTTGTAATTTCTTAAACAATCTTCCTTAATTAAGCCCCAAGTAAAATCTTCATGTCAAAGCAATTATATTTTATACAAAACCGATTTTTCCATACAAAATATGAATTCACACCTGGCATCATAAAATCTCGGTATAAAAGAAATCAACGCCATATCCAAAGCGCCAAAAAGAAGTAAAAACAATGTGTCACTAAAATCTCATTGACACTTTTTTACTCAATTCAAAAACAAAAAGCTCTGTATAGTTTACATTTGAGTGTATGTAAAAATTCGAATATAAAATGGGTAAAAAATTCATACAATACGAAAGTTAAAGCAATTAGTGTCACTGTGGTTCGAGCGAAAGAGATTTAACGAAATAAAAAAAAGGATTTGCAGTTTTATTTCGTTTTTTTTTTTTATTTTTCATTCATTTAAAATTACACTCGAATTGAAATGATCAGAAGCAGAATTACTAGGGGCGACCGGGGACAGACTAAAAAAAAATGAAAGAATTGAAATGATTGAAACAGACCGGAAACGTTTAAAAGGAAATAAAAGCTTATAACGAGGATTTGCAAAGGACAATGTTTTCTTTGCTTGCGGTGGCGATACATTTAACCAGTAGTTTTTTTCTGTTTTTTGGGGTAAAAAAGGTAAATCGGGGAAAAAAATGGTGAGAAATATTGATAAAAATCAGCTGAAGTTAAAACTGCAAAAATTAAAAAAAAAGATCTCAAGGATTTGAGTGCTAAAAAATCCTTGTGTAATCTCTCAGATTTGATGATTTGCCTTTATTTATGTGTAAGAGATGTTTTAATATGTAGAGATATCAGAAGTGTCCTTTTAAAAGGCTTAAATCTTTCATCATCATATTTTTGGTAAGAGACTAAGATTTAAACACTTTTAAAACAAATTCATATTTTAGACCCTAATAGGGTTAAACGTCTCTAAAACCAAATAAAATAAAGTAGAAAGAATTAAAATGGAATAAATTCATTCAAAACACACACACAAAAAAAGTCTTTTTCATTTACAGATTTTTATTTTATAATTGATTGCTCTGAAATTGATTGATGATGGGTTTTCTATTTATTTTTGTCAAAAGGAAAAATATTGGTTATAAATTGCAAAATTGTGTTAAAAAAAAGAAAAAAACTGAAAGGGAGTTTTGTTTCTGAATTTTCCAATTTTTATTAAACAATTTATTTTTATTAAAATATATATTTTTTGTTTAAATATATCTTCCTTGTAGTTCATAAATTTTTCCAATACTTTGGAACACAAAATAATTTTATTTTATGACATGACAAATTACTGCACAAAAGTTATTTGCAGTAAAATAATATACATTTTTTTACATATCAAAAACAAAAAAATTTGGAAAATTATTTAATAAATAATGGGTATTTTTTTTATTCGTTCCTGAAATTTTAAAAGTATCAGAAAAATGGTAGACAAAAAAAACTGTAGGGAAATTATTTTGCATATCCATCAAGTTAAATGATGTATTATGAATATTAAAAACCAATTTTGTGTAAAAGTAAAATGAAATAAATTTTAATTTAATTTGTGTATAAGAAGAAATTTTTAAGCACAAAATTAATTGAGAAGAAAAAAAGGAACTTTGTTAAAAAGTAAAAAAATAGGGTTTCCTATAAAAATTTTTAAGCAAAAACTGCAAAAGAAACTGAGTTTTTGTGTAAAACATGAGTTTTTGTGTAAAAACAAAATTTTTGTGAAAAAACTTAGTGTTTGTGTAAAAACAGAGCTTTTGTGTAAAAACTTAGTGTTTGTGTAAAAACTGAGTTTTTGTGTAAAACCAAGATTTTGTGTAAAAACCAAGATTTTGTGTAAAAACTAAGATTTTATGTAAAAACAGAGATTTTGTGTAAAAATGTAAGTTTTATTGTAAAAATTGAATTTTTTGTGTAAAAACTGAGAATTTGTGTAAAAAATAAGTTTTCTTTATCAAAAAACTTGGTGTTTGTGTAAAAACTGAGCTTTTGTGTAAAAACCAAGATTTTGTGAAAAAACTGAGTTTTTGTGTAAAAAACTAAGTTTTTGTGTAAACAACTAAGTTTTTTGAAAAAAAAACTTGGTGTTTGTGTAAAAACTGAGTTTTGTGTAAAAATATAAGTTGTTTTTGTGAAAAACTAAGTTTTTGTGTAAAAACTAAGATTTTATGTAAAAACTGATCTTTTGTGTAAAAACTGAGAATTTGTAAAAAAAACTTGTTGTTTGTGTAAAAACTGAGTTTTTGTGTAAAATATGGGTTTTTGTGTAACAAACTGAGTTTTTGTGAACAAAATTGAGCTTTTATGTAGAAACTGAGATTTTCTGTAAAGCTAAGTATTTATGAAAAAAAACTAAGTTTTCGTGTAAAAACTTAATTTTTGTGTAAAAAAAATAAATTTTTGTGTAAAAAACTAAGATTTCTTAGAAAAAAATAAGTTTTTTAATTTTTTGTGTTTAGAAACTGATTTTGTTGTGTAAAACTGAGATTTTGTGTAAAAAACTGAGTTTTTGTGCAAAACTGAGTTTTTGTGTAAAAACTGAGTTTTTGTGCAAAACTGAGTTTTTGTGTAAAAACTGAGATTTTGTGTAAAACCAAATTTTTACGAAAAACTAAGCTTGTGTGTAAAAACTGAGATTTTGTGTAACAACTAAGTTTTTGTGTAAAAACTGAGTTTTTGTGTAAAAACTGAGTTTTTGTGTTAAAACTGAGTTTTTGTGTAAAAACTGAGTTTTTGTGTAAAAACTGAGTTTTTGTGTAAAAACTGAGATTCTTGTTAAAACTGATATTTTGTGTAAAAACTGAGAAATGAATTTTTGTGTACAAAACAAAGATTATTTACAAAGAAATAAGTTTTTTTTTATTTTTTTTGTTTAGAAACTGATTAGTTTGTGTGAGCTTTTATGTAAAAATTTAGTTTTTGTGTAAAAACTAATATTTTGTGTAAAAACTGAGTTTTTGTGTAAAAACTGAGTTTTTGTGTGAAAACTGAGATTTTGTGTAAAAACTGAGTTTTTGTGTAAAAACTGAGTTTTTGTGTAAAAACTGAGTTTTTGTGTAAAAACTGAGTTTTTGTGTAAAAACTGAGATTTTGTGTAAAAACCAAATTTTTATGAAAAACTAAGCTTGTGTGTAAAAACTGAGATTTTGTGTAACAACTAAGTTTTTGTGTAAAAACTGAGTTTTTGTGTAAAAACTGAGTTTTTGTGTAAAAACTGAGTTTTTGTGTAAAAACTGAGTTTTTCTGTAAAAACTGAGATTTTGTGTAACAACTAAGTTTTTGTGTAAAAACTGAGTTTTTGTGTTAAAACTGAGTTTTTGTGTAAAAACTGAGTTTTTGTGTAAAAACTGAGATTCTGTGTTAAAACTGATATTTTGTGTAAAAACTGAGAAATGAGTTTTTGTGTACAAAACAAAGATTATTTAGAAAGAAATAAGTTTTTTTATTTTTTTGTTTAGAAACTGATTTGTTTGTGTGAGCTTTTACGTAAAAATTTAGTTTTTGTGTAAAAACTAATATTTTGTGTAACAACTAAGTTTTTGTGTAAAAAATGAGTTTTTGTGTAAAAATTGTCTTTTTAAAAAACTGAGTTTTTGTGTAAGAACTGAGATTTTGTGTAAAAACTAAGAACTGAGTATTTGTGCAAAAAACAAAGATTTTTTAGAAAAAAATAAGTTTTTTTAATTTTTGTGTTTAGGAACTGATTTTTTTATGAGTTTTTATGTAAAAATTTAGTTTTTGTGTAAAAACTGAGATTTTGTGTAAAAACTGAGATTTTGTGTAAAAACTGAGTTTTTGTGTAAAAACTGAGGTTTTGTGTAAAATTTGAGATTTTGTGTAAAAATTAATTTTTTGTGTAAAAACTGAGTTTTTGTGTAAAAACTGAGTTTTTGTGTAAAAACTGAGTTTTTGTGTAAAAACTGATATTTTGTGTAACAACTACGTTTTTGTGTAAAAACAGAGTTTTTGTGTAAAAATAGTGTTTTTGTGTAAAAACTGAGTTTTTGTGTAAAAACTGAGATTTTGTGTAAAAACTAAAACCTGAGTTTTTGTGCAAAAAACAAAAATTTCTTAGAAAAAAATAAGTTTTTTTTAATTTTTGTGTTTAGAAACTGATTTTTTTTTATGAGTTTTTATGTAAAATTTTAGTTTTTGTGTAAAATCTGAGATTTTGTGTAAAAACTGAGATTTTGTATAAAAATTAATTTTTTGTGTAAAAACTAAGTTTTTGTGTAAAAACTGAAATTTTGGGTAAAAATTAAGTTTTTGTGTAAAAACTGAATTTTTGTGTAAAAACTGAGTTTTTGTATCAAATCATATTTTTTCCGTAAGAAATAGATTTCTATGAAAATTTTAAAAATTTTCTATAGAAAGTTTTTGATATGAAATTTTTCGATACGAAAACTTTTCTATAGGAAATTTTTTGATATAAAAAAGTTTCTAAAGTAAATTTCATGATATACAAATTCAATATAAAACTTTTCTATAGAAAAATTTTCAATAAACATTTTTTTATTTTTCGACACAAACATTTTTTGTTAAGAAAATGATATGAAAATAGAAAATTTTTCGATATAAAAAATTTTCTTTAGAAAATTTTTCGATATAAAAAATTTTCTATAGGAAATTTTTCGATATAAAAAACTTTCTATAGAAAATTTTTCCATATAAAAAATTTTCTATAGGAAATTTTTCGATATAAAAATGTTTCTATAGAAAATTGTTCGATATAAAAATTTTTCAATATAAAAACATTTCTTTAGAAAGTTTTTCGATATAAAAAAATTTCTATACAAAATTTTTCGACAAAAAAATTTCAATAGAAAATTTTTCGATACAAATAATTTTCTATATAAAATTTTTGATATAAAAATTTTTCTATAGAAAATTTTTCGATATAAAAATTTTGGTGTACAAAATTTTTCGAGATGAAAATTTTTCTGTACAAAATTATTCGAAATTTTTTATAATGAATTTTTTTATAGAAAATTTTTCATAGAAAATTTTTCATAGAAAATTTTTTTTCTATAGAATTTTTTTTGATATGAAAATTGTTCTATAAAAATTTTTTTCCGATATCAAAATTTTTCGATATAAAAATTTTTTTATAGAAAATTTTTTTTTGTAAGAATTTTTTGATATGAAAATTTTTCTGTAGAAAATTTTTTGATATTTAAATTTTTAGTAGTTTTTTATAAACAATTTTTTTAAAATAAACATTTTTTATACTAAATATTTAAAAAAAAATATTTTTTTATAAAAAATTCTTCGAAATAAAATTTTTTTAAAAAAATTTTTCGATATTAAAATTTTTCAATAGAAAATGCTTCGATATAAAAATTATTCTATAAAAAAATTCTCGATATTAAAATTTTTTTCCTGGTAATTTTTGTATAAAAATTTTTTAATATAAAAACTTTTCTGTAGTAAACTTTTCGAAATTATAATTTTTTTATAGAAAATTTTTCGAAATTTAAATTTTTTAATATTTTGCTACAGAAAATTTTTCAAAATTATAATTTATTCTAGAAAATGTTTCAAAATAAAAATTTTTTATACTAAATTTTTGGAAAACATATTTTTTGATAAAAATTTTTCGAAATTAAAATTTTTTAAAGAAAATTCTTCCATAAAAATTGTTTACAGAAAATTTTTTCGATATTAATATTTTTCTCTAGAAAATGTTTCAAAATAATATTTTTTGGTAGAAAATTTTTCGAAATAAAATTTTTTATGGACAATTTTTCGAAACAAAATTTTTTATTGAAAATTTTTCGAAATAAAATTCTTTATAGAAATTTTTTCAAAATAAAAATTTTTTACAGAAAGTTTTTGGAAAAAAAATTTTTTTATAGAAAATAAAATTTTGCTATGGAAAAATTTTCGACATTTTTTTTATATAAGACTTTTTGAAACAAAAATTGTTTATAGAAAATTTTTCAAAATAAAATTTCTTTGTAGAAAATTTTTTTATAGAAAATTTTTCGAAATTTTATCTTTTGTATATAAAATTTTTTCATATAAAATTTTGTATGAAAAATTTTTTCATATAAAATTTGTTATGGAAATTTTTTGAAAAAAAATTTCTTATGAAAAATTTTTCGAAATAAGAATTTTTAAAAAATATTTTGAAATAAAAATTTTTTAAAGAAAATTTTTTGAAATTAAAATTTTTTAGAGAATTTTTTTTGAAATAAAAATTTTTTAGAGAAAATTTTTTAGAGAAAATTTTTTCAAATAAAATTTTTTTAGAGAAAATTTTTCGAAATATAATATTAAGAAATCAAATGTCGTTTGGGCAGAACTAGGGTTTCTTAAACTTTTGTTAAATGTTATATTCCAAATCTTTAGTGATCACTTACTCATTTTCTATAATTCTTTATGTCTAATGACCATTTCTATAATTTTTACATACCTGCAAAGAAATAAAGGAAAAACGATTATAGTCATTTATATGAAAAACTATTGTATTTTTAAAAATATATTAAAGCTATTATGATTATTTTAATGCTTATGAGCTTTCAAAGAATCCAAATACTTTTTATATGAACAAAAAAGTAGACAAAAAAACCAAATCCTAGAACAAGAACAAGTACGTGACATTTTAACTAATTACAGAATTTAGAAGTAAAATTTTTGTACTCGAACAAATTTACACCGAAAGATTTCAAATGAGAAAATTGTATTAAATAAGAAAAAAATAAAAATTTTAAAGAACAATAAGTAGCTTTTGTTGAGACAAATTAAAAATTTACCAGCGAAATGTAAAAATAGAGATTTTAAAAAAATTTCAAAGAAACCTTGACCCTTCAGACCTTTTGATATTAAAGCAGTGTTGGCCAAATACCTTCTTCTGTTATCATAGACTCCCAGTGAAGCACAGGGCCAAACACATACCCAGTCAGCATTTAGAAGATTAAATCACCCAAATGAGTCTTTTTTAACAAGTTTGGAAGACCAAAAAACGATTTGTCGTCTGCGCGATTAAAAAACTAGTCGAAGTAGATTCGCGCTTATGCTTTAAAGCTTAAATACAATAACAAAAAACATATTCATTAAAAATCAAACATTTAAGGGATTGAAATTCGATAGTTTTTAACGATATTTTGCAAACAGATTTTGCACAGTTAGATGATGAAAAGGCAACTCCTATGGTATTGGTTTTAAAATACTTTTTAACGCGAATAGATAATGGGTGCTATAGCTAAGTGGGTTATCACTTATGAGTCAAAAATGATCTTTTTGTGTGAGAATATGGTACCCTTCATACGACTCTTCAAAACGAGTCTTTAAAGACTCGTTTTGCTGATTAGAATATGACATTCTTCTAGATTTGTAAAAAAATAAAAATAATAAAACTCAACACAGTATATCTGTTTTTGGAACACGTCATTATCTATTTTTAGAAGAGTGAAGTTGCGTTAATAATTACAGAAATTAATGTTGCCGAGACCGAGGATCGAACCTTGGCTGCTGAATATGATATGTTATGCCTAGTAGTCGACGTGCTAGCCAACAAAGCCACATCACCCATAATGAGATAAGAGTCTTTTTGCGGCATTTTTTTGATCACCTAAAAATAGTTATATTACGCACATTTTACAAGATTTTTTGTGCTATTCTTAACTAGACGCTTGCTAAGCCTCTACGAGTCTTTTTCTACACTTTTTTGATCACCAAACTGATTGCACACATTTTGCTTTCAAATAGTCGCTTTCAAGGTATTTTCTGAGTATTTTTGTGGTCTGTTTTGATCACCAAACTGATTAAAATAACATATAAAACAGTCGTCTTAGGATCGTTTGCACGATAAGATTTTGACTGCACAAATTCTACAAGAATTGTTTGTGCTTTTGTAAACTAGTAGTTTTTTAAGCGTTTTAATGAGTCTATTTGGAATCTTTTTCAGATCACCAAGCTGATGAATCAGTTTTTGATCATCTATACGAATCCCAAAAGACTCATTTTGCTGATATTATCGTCAAGAATCACCCAATTGCTAGTTGGGATGAGGAATATGTGTGAGACTACAAATGTATAGGTACCCGCGTTTGGTATTTTGGACATGACTGCTTTTAACTAAAATTTTGCTGTATTATTTTGTTAAAGCATAAACTTCTTTGTATTTTTCTTCTGAGTGTGTCCATGATTTTAAATTCTTTGTTAGTGTTAAATGTAACAACAATTAAATATTATTTTTATTATTCTGTACTCATTTTTTCCTTTTCTTTTACAATTTTTTTTTCTCAAAAGAAAATTTATGATTTTCAAATGCCACTGGCCAGATAAAATTTGTTGTGTAAACAAACACTAAAAATGTTACATTTGAAAATTATGCTCATAACTTACAAATGAATGTTAATTTTTACTCCACAAATGAATGTTAATTTTTACTCCATTTTACCACATTAAATTTTTTTTTCGAAAAAAATGGTAATTATCGTTTGTCATTGAAAGTCGAGAAAAAATTGGGTGTTTAATTTTTTCCATATTTTATTTGAACACTTGAAATAATAATTTCATATTATAGAGTGTTTTTTTTAGACATAAAAGTTTTAAATTTATTTTTGTCATAAAATAACAAGTGGAAAAAATATGTTGAACAAAAAAGAAAACTCCTATAATTACCATTAGAGTTGTTGCCACAGATATTTATGAGTTTTAAATATTCATAATTTTTTTTAACAAGAATTTTTATTTTTAAGAAATTATGGGCGAAATTATGGAGAGTGGCCGCTTGTTGTCGGTCTAATTATGGAGGTGATAAATTTACAAGGATAGCCAGTGAAAAAATTATTATGAACAACAAAAAAATAGCAGGGTAATTAAAAATATGTTAGAAAGTAAGATAGGCAGTCGGTTAAGACCGACCATATGATAACCTTCACCACTTATATCAAATATGAGTAAATTTTTCCATAGAAAAATATTTCTAAAGAAAATTTTTCTCTAGAAAAATATTTCTAAAGAAAATTTTTCTCTAGAAAAACATATCTAAAGAAAATTTTTCTATAGAAAAATATTTCTAAAGACAATTTTTCTCTAGAAAATTATTTCTAAAGAAAATTTTTCTATAGAAAAATATTTCTAAAGAAAATTTTTCTATAACAAAATATTTCTAAAAAAAATTTTCCATAGGAAAAATAATTCTAAAGAAAATTTTTCTATAGAAAAATAATTCTAAAGAAAATTTTTCTATAGAAAAATATTTCTAAAGAATATTTCTAACGAAAATGTTTCTAAAGCAAAATATTTCTAAAGAAAATTTTTCTATAGAAAAATATTTCTAAAGAAAATTTCCCTATAGAAAAATATAACTAAAGAAAACTTTTCTTTAGAAAAATATTTCTAAAGAAAACTTTTCTCTAGAAAAATATTTCTAAAGAAAATTTTTCTATAAAAAAATATTTCTAAACAAAATTTTTCTCTAGAAAAATATTTCTAAAGAAAATTTTTCTCTAGAAAAATATTTCTAAAGAAAATTTCTAAAAAAAAACTTTATCTAGAAAAATATTTCTAAAGAAAATTTTTCTATAGAAAAATATTTCTAAAGAAACATTTTCTCTAGAAAAATATTTCTAAAGAAAATTTTTCTATAAGAAAATATTTCTAAAGAAAATTTTTCTATAGAAAAATATTTCTATCGAAAATTTTTCTATAGAGAAATATTTCTATCGAAAATTTTTCTATAGAAAAATATTTCTATCGAAAATTTTTCTATAGAAAAATATTTCTATCGAAAATTTTTCTATAGAAAAATATTTCTATCGAAAATTTTTTTATAGAAAAATATTTCTATCGAAAATTTTTTTATAGAAAAATATTTCTATCGAAAATTTTTCTATAGAAAAATATTTCTATCGAAAATTTTTCTATAGAAAAATATTTCTATCGGAAATTTTTCTGTAGAAAAATATTTCTATCGAAAATTTTTCTATAGAAAAATATTTCTATCGAAAATTTTTCTATAGAAAAATATTTCTAAAGAAAATTTTTCTCTAAAAAAATATTTCTTAAGAAAATGTTTCTATGGAAAAATATTTCTATCGAAATTTTTTCTATAGAAAAATATTTCTATCTAAAATTTTTCTATAGAAAATTTTTCTACAGAAAAATATTTTTATCAAAAATTTGTATTTAGATACACGAGTTTTGTATAATATATGAATATGATCGTGATATTTACTAAGATTACAAAAAGTCATCGACTTCTGGTGGTATGGGTTACCTAAGCCTGATTATAAATATGTAATTTGAGAGACAGAATAAATACGAATTATAGTGTCTAAAGAATTAACGACATAAAGCGAAGATTATCATCTAAACAGAAACACAGTAGAGTTTGCAGTTTTATATTATTTTTGTTTCCCATACTTTGTGTATTGCACTAGGATCCCAATTTATTACAACTATTTATAATTTTAATCAGAAATTTTTTGATAATTACCAGAAATTTGTTAAAATTTTAAAAATTTATGCGAAACTAAAAGAAACCTTATTTTTTCTAAAAATGTTATACCCGTTCCTTGAAGATCGTATAAAAAAATCAAATTCAATCAAACACTTTGACAAATCATGACCGATTCAAAATTCTAAGTAATTCCTTAACAATGACATTTCTCTGTACAGTTTTGTCAATCATTGAGACGACAAGCACAACTAATTGTAAGAACCCTAAAAAATCTTCTAAATGCATTCGAGGGCACTTAAAATCAGTAACACTTCAAAAGTCACGCACTTCTAATGCCTAAGTATAGGGGCTTGATAATAAAAAACAGTCAATTAGAGCAGAAAGTGAGAGATGGAAGGACCATGAGTTAAATAGCAATCAGTCAACCATTTGATCATAAAGTTAATGATCGAACATTGACAATTCTCAAGAAACTAAAGCTAAATACTTTTCAAGAATTTGTTTATCAAAATTTACAGTCTGTCCAATGAGTATTCTGCATTAAATCATGTTTTAGGGTACTTATTCTAAATGTTCTAGAATTAGGGTAATGTGTGAAGTTCTTAAACTCCAGATGGTGCTTCTTAGTTTTTTTTTTAATTTTTTTTAATTTTATTACAATTTAAATATATACAGATATTGTTATGATAACTGTTTACAATTAATGATTTCTAGAATATTAATTAATCCCCTCGCCCCTTTTAGAACGAAACATTATGCAGAGTCATAAAGATATGCATAGCGGGGAGTTACACAGGAAAATCTCATCAAAATATGCTGTCAAAATAATTAAATATGATTTCATTCTTAATTTAGCTAAACGCTAACAAAGTCTGTGGTGGTTCTTGTCTTCTTCATGATGCAAGAAAAATTCATTTATTTTATTTTTTTCTTTTTTTTTAGAAAAGATCATTTATAAAAATTATTACAAAGTAGTTGAAGAAGAAGACAACAAACACTTTCCGGGGAAACTCCATCATCAAACAGTCATCCAAGCATTAAACCATTCATCCATCGAGCCATATGTTGTTTCCATCAGTGATGTTTGCAGCAGCATTACTTTAGCTGCCACTTATGCTGCAAGTAGCAGCATTGAGACTTAGTGTAACATTTTCTTTTAATAAAAAAAAAAAAAATAATAAGAAACCTAAGTACCGAATATATGATACCCTTCACTATTAAGTCAAATAAGGAACAATGGCCAAGGAATTCAAAATAGGACTGTTATTTGTACTAGTGTTGGTACTCTCATAGGTATAGGTACTTACCAATAAGAGTACTTTTTTTGGTTCCGATATTGGCACTGTCTTAGTCTATGTCTCAGTCTATGTCTTAGTCTATGTCTTAGTCTATGTCTTAGTCTATGTCTTAGTCTATGTCTCAGTCTATGTCTTAGTCTATGTCTTAGTCTATGTCTTAGTCTATGTCTTAGTCTATGTCTTAGTCTATGTCTTAGTCTATGTCTTAGTCTATGTCTTAGTCCATGTCTTAGTCTATGTCTTAGTCTATGTCTTAGCCTATGTCTTTATATATGTCGTAGTCTTATGTCTTGGTCCACAGGCATTGGTTTTGATACTGGTATTAGTACTGGAATCATTACTGCTTTTACTGGTATTGGCAGTGGAATTTTTACTGGTTTTACGGGTAATGGTTCTGGTACAAGTATTGGTATTAGTAATGGCACTCGTATTTTAACTGGTATTGGTACTGGTGTTGGTATTGGTACTTGTATTGGTACTGGTATTGGTACAGGTAGTGGTACTGGTATTGGTACTGGTATTGGTACTGGTATTGGTACTGGTATTGGTACTTTTTTTGGTTCTCGTATTTTTACTTGTGTTGGTACTGGTATTGGTACTGGTAATAATGCTGGCACTATTAATGGTACTGGTATTGGTACTTGTATTGGTACTGGTATTGGTACTGGTATTGTACTGGTATTGGTACTTGTATTGGTACTTGTATTGGTACTCGTATTGGTACTGGTATTGGTACTGGTATTGGTACTGGTATTGGAACTGGTATAGGTACTGGTATTGGTACTATTATTGGTACTGGTATTAGAACTGGTGATGGCAGTGGTATTAGTACTGGTATTGGTACTGGTATTGGTACTGGTATTAGTACTGGTATTGGTACTGGTATTGGTACTGGTATTGGTACTGGTATTGGTACTGGTATTGGTGCTGAAATTGGTACTGGTATTGGTACAAGTATTGGTATTGGAACCGGTATAGGTACTGGTATTGGTACTGTTATTGGTACTGGTATTAGTACTGGTGTTGGCAGTGGTATTAGTACTGGTATTGGTACTGGTATTAGTGGTGGTATTTGTATAAGTAATGGTATTGGTACTGGTATTTGTACTGGTATTGGTACTGGTATTGGTTCTGGTATTGGTACTGGTATTGGTACTGGTATTGGTACTGGTATTGGTACTGGTATGGTACTGGTATTGGAACTAGTATAGGTACTGGTATTGGTACTGTTATTGGTACTGGTATTAGTACTGGTGTTGGCAGTGGTATTAGTACTGGTATTAGTACTGGTATTAGTACTGGTATTGGTATAAGTACTGGTATTGGTACTGGTATTTGTACTGGTATTGGTACTGGTATGGTACTGGTACTGGTATTGGTACTGGTATGGCACTGGTATTGGTACTGGTAACGGTATTGGTATTGGTACTGGCACTGGTATTGGTTTTGGTATTGGTACTGGTATTGGTACTGGTATTGGTACTGGTATTGGTACTGGTATTGGTACTGGTATTGGTATTGGAACTAGTATAGGTACTGGTATTGGTACTGTTATTAGTACTGGTATTAGTACTGGTGTTGGCAGTGGTATTAGTTCTGGTATTGGTACTGGTATAAGTACTGGTATTGGTACTGGTATTTGTACTGGTATTGGTACTAGTATTGGTTCTGGTATTGGTACTGGTATTGGTATTGGTACTGGTATTGGTACTGGTATGGTACTGATATTGGTACTGGTATTGGTACTGGTATTGGTACTGGTATGGTACTGGTATTGGTTCTGGTATTGGTATTCGTACTGGTATTGGTATTGGTACTGGTATTGGTACTGGTATTGGTACTGGTATTGGTACTGGTATTCGTACTGGTATTGGTACTGGTATTAATACTGGCTTTGGAAATGGTATTTTTACTGGTACTGGTGTTGGTCATCGGTATACTTAAAGGTTATATCTATCACTATTTCAGTGCGTCACATACATCAGCACACACCCAATGTACCCACCAATCGTAGTATAGGGCTTACAACCACGTACATCATATTGTGTGTATTTAAAGATGACTAATGATGTATTCCAAAAATTTTGTTTGAATCGTTACGAGTTTAAGAGTTTTGCTACTATACTCGTAAGTTCATCTTGACTTGCAGATATGAAAATTCAATTAAATAGTGATTTTTTTCTTTACTACATAGCAGATTGTTTGTATTTGATTTGTGAGATTTTTCCACGTTTAATAAATTTTTTTATTAGAGATTTATGATGCATTTATAAATGTCATTTTAATAGTTTATGGCAGTTCTTTTTTTATTCCATGTTTTTCGGTTCAGCATTATTAGATTTCTCTTGTTGCGAAGGAAGTTAATCAGGAAATCATAGCTAATTGTTGGAAATGGTAAATAGTTTACCAAAGACTTGAGATAAAATAAAATGTTAAATGTAAAGACATTTTTAAATATCAGGGTAAATTAATTGATTGGGTTTGAGAGATTCAATGGGAAAGTAATTAATCAAAGCAAAATGTGTTTTGTGGACAAAAATATGGAAATGAAGTTGCTTTATAAAAATTGTTTTCAATATTAGCTTTATTCTTGAATTTTATGATTCTTGTTGAAAAAATCAGTGGGTGTTTTTAACAATGTATGAATTAGCAGCCTATATTTGCATATTTAGATTCTTTTCAATGGAGGCGATTGCAGTAAATAGGTAAAACCGAAAACTTTTTGGATTTTTTAACACATTTCACTCAATAAATTAGTGAGTTATCGCAATTTGATAACTTTTGTAGCAATCTTTTTTATTGATAAAATCTTAAATATGCAAATATATGCAGCTAATTTATATGTCAATGTAAAGCAGAGGCTTCAGGCTTTAATTCGATATCTTTGATAAATTCTTAGTTCCACTGGAGCAGGGTACTTTATGGCTTAGCTGGCCAAGCTTTATTTTTTTTTCTTACTTTTTATTTGAAATTTTTGTTAATCTTAAGTTGTTTGGGGTAACTTTTTTGGAAAACCGTTACTACTTAAAAATTCCACGTTCGGCTTTTGAACTACATTTCCCCCTATTCATATAAGAGGATAATTAGATGATAAGTATCAGCTGCTTATAAACTTAAACAAGCCTTAATAAATTTTAATAATTAAGTTACATATTTTTTATTTTTCTCTTGCTTTGAGACAAAAATAACTTTTGGAATTTCCCTTTTGTAATTTGAGATATAAAAGTAGCTAAAAATTGTTCAGGGGCCAAAAGACGTAATGTGTTAGGGGAATTTATTTAATTCCCAGAATTTAAGGATAAAAAGGACAATTTTTTCAAATAGAAAGAAAAAACTAAAATACCTTAATTTATGAGCTCACATGTAAAACGTGTTGTCAAAAATAAGGAAAACAGTAAAAGTAGAATTTCTTAATAAAATGTAACTTCTGGGACAAAGCTTTTAATAGAAAGCTTTTGATGTCACTTAAATGTGTTGTTGGCTTCTTGGCTGATGTTTGAGAAAAGTCATTTATAAAAAAATAAAGTTAAATATTAAATGAATTTTTAATGTCTTGGCATTTGCGAAATAAAAGAAAGACACTTTTTTGGTGGATTTTGGCCCAGTCACGCTTTTTAAAAGCTTTAAGAAATTGAATTGAAGTTTTTTAGATCAAGCAAAAATTTAATCATAACTTTTAAGTATTTTAAAAATTTATACTTTCAATTTACAAACTTTTCTCATTCCAATACTCTAATCTCTCCAAATTTAAAATTCATTACTTTAGGAAACATTTGAAACTTTATAGTCAATATTCTTTCTTGAGTCCTTTTAAATTGAGGATATTTGGTTTTCATAGACATTTCATGACTATTTGTTTTTCCCTATAAAAATATTCAAAGTTTATAGCTATTTGATGCCAGTCTAGAAATTAAAAGCAAATAATATCAGCTAAATAAGCAAAATTTACAATCAAAGTTATTATGGAATAAAATGGCAGAATTATCCTTTTATATTTCCTCTTTGGAAAATTCAAATAAAATTTTATAATAGAAAAGGAAATTCGTAGAAAAAGAAATAGTAAAGAATGAGTAAATGTTTAATGAATTGCTGGAAGATTTGAAGCTTCTATTTTATATTGAAGGTTATAGACAAGAGCTTTAGACAAACATTCGTTAGAATGGATAGACTTTAGGTTGTAGGGACTTAAGGAGTCTAGGAGGAGTTTCTTTTTTTTTTTGTATTTTAACTTATTCAAGTTTAATCAAACTAATCTGATTATTTTATTTGATTGCAATTTGATTTCTATTTAAATAGCTTTTTCTTAATGAATTTCTTCTCTGTTTTTTTATCACAAAATTACTATGTCTACATATTAGTCTGTGTTTAAGATTCTTAGACATAAAATGCTTGCGTTAGCGTAATTTTTTATACAATCACTTCAAATCAAAGCTAGTTTTTAGTCTGTGAGGGGAAGGATAGCTTAACAGATCCACTTAATTTTCAGATATTATTTTTTCACTAAGAAGGTATTGGTACCTTCTTAGTCGGCAAATATTGCTACTAGTATTGGTACTGGTATTGGTTGTGGCATTGTTATTGGTACTGGTATCGGTACTGGTGTTGGTACTGGTATTGGTACTGGTATGACCACTAGTATTTGATAATTTATATCGGTACTGGTTTTGGTACTGGCATTGGTAGTGCACTGGGTTTGGTATTAGTACTGGTGTACTAGTACTGGTACTGGAAATGGTATTGCTACTTGTATCAGAAATGGTTCTGATACTGGCACTGTTATTGGTACTGGTTTTGACACTGGTACTGGTATTCATTTTGGTACTGGTATTGGTATTTGTACTGGTATTGATACTGGTATTGGCACTGGTATTGGTACTGGTATTGGTACTGATATTGGTACTGATATTGGTACTGGTATTGGTACTGGAATTGGTACTGGTATTGGTACTGGTATTCGTACTGGTATTGGTACTGGTATTGGTACTGGTATTGGCACTGGTATTGGTATTGGTGCTGGTATTGGTACTGGTATTGGTACTGGTATTGGTACTGATATTGGTACTGGTATTGGTACTGGTATTCGTACTTGTATTGGTACTGGTATTGGTACTGGTATTGGTACTAGTATTTGTACTGGTATTGGTACTGGTATTGGTACTGGTATTGGTACTGATATTGGTACTGGTATTGGTACTGGTATTGGTACTGGTATTGGTACTGGTATTGGTACTGGTGTTGGTACTGGTATTGGTACTGGTATTGGTACTGGTATTGGTATTGGTACTGGTATTCGTACTGGTATTGGTACTGGTATTGGTACTGGTATTGGTACTGGTATTGGTACTGGTATTGGTGCTGGTATTGGTACTGGTATTGGTGCTGGTATTGGTACTGGTATTGGTATTGGTACTGGTATTGGTACTGGTATTGGTACTGGTATTGGTACTGGTATTGGTACTGGTATTGGTACTGGTATTGGTACTGGTATTGGTATTGGTACTGGTACTGGTACTGGTACTGGTATTGGTACTGGTATTGGTACTGGTATTGGTACTGGTATTGGTACTGGTATTGGTACTGGTATTGGTACTGGTATTGGTACTGGTGTTGTTAATGGTATTGGTACTGGTATTGGTATTGGTACTGGTATTGGAACTGGTATTGGTACAAGTATTGGCGCTTGTATTGGTTCTGACTTTGGTACTGGCATTGGTATTGATATTGGTACTGATATTGGTACTGATATTGTTACTGGTATTGGTACTGGTATTAGCACTGGTATTGGTACTACCATTGATATTGGTATTGGTTCTGATATTGGTATTGGTACTGGTATTGATACTAGTACTGGCATTGGTATTGGTACTGGTATTGGTATTAGTACTGGTATTGGTATTGGTACTGTTATTGGTACTGGTATTGGTACTGGTATTGGCACTGGTATTGGTACTGGCATTGGTACTGGTATTGGTACTGGTATTGGTAATGATACTGGTATTGGTACTGGTATTGGCACTGGTATTGATTCTGATATTGTTACTGGTATTGACACTGATATTGGTACTGGTATTGTTACTGGTATTGATACTGATATTGGTAATGGTATTGGACTGGTATTGGAAATGGTTTTGATACTGCTACTTGTATTGGTACTGGTTTTTATACTGGTACTAGTATTCGTATTGGTATTGGTAAAAAAAATCTTTTGTATAAGTTTGAAGACCAAATACTTAAAAAATAATAGAAATTAATTTTCTTAAATTTTCTAAGGGAAACCTTCCTCTCCACTTAGTTTTCCTCCACTGACAACAAAAAAAAACTATTTGTGTACATAAAATCTAAAGAAAGGATCATCATTAATTTTTCAATCATTTTAAAGATTTATTTGCCAGTTTCTCCACTACATCCTCCACTTTTTTGCGCTATTTTTAAACATAAAATTTCTCATTACTCCAGCGTTTCATTTTTTCAAGGCAACATTTTGCTACCATTATCAAGGGTTTGGTATTTTGGTCATAATAGACTTTCTCTGTTTGTTAAACACATTTTTTCTAAACTCGATTTTTTTCCTCTAAAGTTCTTATTACTTTTGTTGATTCTTCCTTCTCGGCTACAGAGAGCTGGCCCATCCTTAGGATTTTTCTTTCTATAATAGAAGATTTTTTTTAAGGAAAAAAATAAATTGTATGCAAATTTTTTTTATAGCTAAACAATTTGTTTTTATTCCTTTGGCTTTAAGGATTAAAGTGGTTAGAGAGGGAGTGTTTCAGAGTTGGAGGATAAGGAGTTTAAATGAAAGTATAGAGCCAGAATATCAAATGATATATTACTTTAGTAAGTAAAACATGATTAGCTTTTTACAATTTATATCCTTTTTTTTTGTATTTTTGTTGCATGGCTCATATTTTACTTTAATATTTTTGTTTAAGTTAATAAATAATCAAGTAGGAAGTTTTTTTGAAAGATATTTAAAGATTTTTTTCATGGGAGTTAAGAAAATATAGTTTAAAAATGGCCAGGGTATGAGAGGTAGTCAAACTGGATAGTGTAGTAAGGGATATGGGAGTAAGTTTTAGTAAAGGAGTATACTTAGTCCAGGTAAAAAAACCTATTCGGACTTAAGAATTCTAGACGTAGACAAGGTATTGGTATTGGTACTGGTATTGGTACTGGTGCTGGTATTGGTTCTGGTATTGGTACTGGTATTGGTACTGGTATTGGCACTGGTATTGGTACTGGTATTGGTACTGGTATTGGTACTGGTATTGGTACTGGTATTGGCACTGGTACTGGTATTGGTACACGTATTGGTAAGGGTATTGGTACTGGTAATGGTACTGGTATTGGTATTGGTATTGGTATTGGTATTGGTATTGGTATTGGTATTGGTATTGGTATTGGTACTGGTACTTGGTAATGGTACTGGTACTGGTATTGGTATTGGTGGTGTTACTGGTACTGGTATTGGTACTGATATTAGTACTGGTATTGGTACTGGTATTGGTAATGGTGTTGGTACTAGTATTGGTACTGGTATTGGTACTGATATCGGTACTGGTATTGGTGCTTTTACTGGTATTGGTACTGATATTGGTATTGGTACCGGTATTGCTAATAGTGTTGGTACTAGTATTGGTACTGGTATTGGTACTTTTACTGATGTTGGTACTGATATTGGTATAGGTACTGGTATTAGTATTGGTACTGGTATTGGTACTGGTGTTGGTACTGGTATTGGTACTGGTATTGGTAATGGTATTAGTACTGGTATTGGTACCGGTATTGGTACTGGTATTGGTAATGGTATTAGTACTGGTATTGGTATTGGTTCTGGTATTGATACTGGAACTAGTATTTGTACTGGAACTAGTACTGGTACTGGCACTAGTTTTTTCTTCTCTTATTTCCAATTTAAGAGTTTCAAGTGATTATGATTTACTAACAACAAAAATGAAATTCTAATTCAATTGTTTCATATTATCGGTTTTTGTTTTACTGCGTCTTTTATATTATTCAAGTCATTCTTCCATTTGATTTAATGTCATACATTTAGCCAACTAAATTTGCTTAACTTTTCTTTCGTTTTCCTCCTCAACAATTTTGTATACTTTTTTATCTTAAAGACTTTTTTGGGGAAAAACTTTCTTAAGTAAAGGCGTCATTGATTTTCCTGTTTTTCTTTATAGCTTCAGTCCTAAAGTTAAACTTGTCATAAATCGAAGGGTGGTCGTGAGATCTTTAAAACGGAAGTCTTTTGTAAGCTCTTGGTTCTTTGTAGCAAATTATGTTTTTTGCGTCTGTGCTATCGCCAGCTCAATGTGAAGTAAATTTCGCTTCATTATTGAAAATATTGAAAGTCATAAATTATTCTTTGTGAAGATTATAAAGTGCTTTTTAAATTATTAAGATAGTGTAAAGAGATTCTGGGTAAAGTGGAAAGTAAATGGAAAAAAATATGACAAAACACAAAGCAAAAGGAATCTGGGTAATTTAGTTTAAAAATTGCCAATTTACTTTGTTTAAGAAAATATTTTGGTTTTAGGAAAACAGGGGAAAATTTAGAAATTTTAAAGGTTTGTCAAGAAAATCTTAATGATTTGTAGAATCTTAAGAATTTAAGAATTTTTTTTCATTTTCTCTCCCAAAAAATTTTCACTTTTCAAATTATAAATCTTTTTATATTGTTCATAGATTTTTTAATTCCAAAAGTCGATTAACCCATTTCTTGGGCGCTCCCCTTTCATCCATCACTCGCTATGATATATCACCACAATGGTTTCACAAAATTTGTTTGTTTTTTTTTTACAAACCCATTAAATAAATTTATTTTTTATTATTTATTTCTTTTTTCTAAGATTTATTGGCTTTTCAAAACTGTAATTAATTTCAAGGGAAATCCAAAAAAAAATGTTTTATAGAGATATGAGATATGTTTTGTAAAGCAAAGTGTGAACTTAATCTGAAATTTAATTAATCAATGAAAATGCAGCCGGCAGCCAATAGCTGCATGTTAAGCGATTTTATTAAGATATTTTTTTTTTAACAAATAGGATCGTTTTTTTAATTAATTGTTAAAAAGGGTGTGAAGTTGCCTTCTAACACTTGACCATACAATTTTAGGGGGAAAAGAAAATTAGACAAAAAGAAAAGGGGAATGAGTGATTATTTGTTTATTGAAATAAATTTATGAAGATTTTTGAAATGATTTATATGAATTTTTTATTATCAAAATAAAAAAATTTTTCTGGGAAATGCTTAAAAAACATTAATTTTGTAAACAAAAGTATTCACCAAAATTTTTGTTTTAATTCTTTAGTTTTAAAGAATTTAAATGTCAATCAACTTAACTAGAACAGAACTAGAACAGAATCAGAACAGAAGTAGAACAGAACTAGAACAGAACTAGAACAGAACTAGAACAGAACTAGAACAGAACTAGAACAGAACTAGAACAAAACTAGAACAGAACTAGAACAGAACTAGAACAGAACTAGAACAGAACTAGAACAGAACTAGAACAGAACTAGAACAGAACTAGAACAGAACTAGAACAGAACTAGAACAGAACTAGAACAGAACTAGAACAAAACTAGAACAGAACTAGAACAGAACTAGAACAGAACTAGAACAGAACTAGAACAGAACTAGAACAGAACTAGAACAGAACTAGAACAGAACTAGAACAGAACTAGAACAGAACTAGAACAGAACTAGAACAGAACTAGAACAGAACTAGAACAGAACTAGAACAGAACTAGAACAGAACTAGAACAGAACTAGAACAGAACTAGAACAGAACTAGAACAGAACTAGAACAGAACTAGAACAGAACTAGAACAGAACTAGAACAGAACTAGAACAGAACTAGAACAGAACTAGAACAGAACTAGAACAGAACTAGAACAGAACTAGAACAGAACTAGAACAGAACTAGAACAGAACTAGAACAGAACTAGAACAGAACTAGAACAGAACTAGAACAGAACTAGAACAGAACTAGAACAGAACTAGAACAGAACTAGAACAGAACTAGAACAGAACTAGAACAGAACTAGAACAGAACTAGAACAGAACTAGAACAGAACTAGAACAGAACTAGAACAGAACTAGAACAGAACTAGAACAGAACTAGAACAGAACTAGAACAGAACTAGAACAGAACTAGAACAGAACTAGAACAGAACTAGAACAGAACTAGAACAGAACTAGAACAGAACTAGAACAGAACTAGAACAGAACTAGAACAGAACTAGAACAGAACTAGAACAGAACTAGAACAGAACTAGAACAGAACTAGAACAGAACTAGAACAGAACTAGAACAGAACTAGAACAGAACTAGAACAGAACTAGAACAGAACTAGAACAGAACTAGAACAGAACTAGAACAGAACTAGAACAGAACTAGAACAGAACTAGAACAGAACTAGAACAGAACTAGAACAGAACTAGAACAGAACTAGAACAGAACTAGAACAGAACTAGAACAGAACTAGAACAGAACTAGAACAGAACTAGAACAGAACTAGAACAGAACTAGAACAGAACTAGAACAGAACTAGAACAGAACTAGAACAGAACTAGAACAGAACTAGAACAGAACTAGAACAGAACTAGAACAGAACTAGAACAGAACTAGAACAGAACTAGAACAGAACTAGAACAGAACTAGAACAGAACTAGAACAGAACTAGAACAGAACTAGAACAGAACTAGAACAGAACTAGAACAGAACTAGAACAGAACTAGAACAGAACTAGAACAGAACTAGAACAGAACTAGAACAGAACTAGAACAGAACTAGAACAGAACTAGAACAGAACTAGAACAGAACTAGAACAGAACTAGAACAGAACTAGAACAGAACTAGAACAGAACTAGAACAGAACTAGAACAGAACTAGAACAGAACTAGAACAGAACTAGAACAGAACTAGAACAGAACTAGAACAGAACTAGAACAGAACTAGAACAGAACTAGAACAGAACTAGAACAGAACTAGAACAGAACTAGAACAGAACTAGAACAGAACTAGAACAGAACTAGAACAGAACTAGAACAGAACTAGAACAGAACTAGAACAGAACTAGAACAGAACTAGAACAGAACTAGAACAGAACTAGAACAGAACTAGAACAGAACTAGAACAGAACTAGAACAGAACTAGAACAGAACTAGAACAGAACTAGAACAGAACTAGAACAGAACTAGAACAGAACTAGAACAGAACTAGAACAGAACTAGAACAGAACTAGAACAGAACTAGAACAGAACTAGAACAGAACTAGAACAGAACTAGAACAGAACTAGAACAGAACTAGAACAGAACTAGAACAGAACTAGAACAGAACTAGAACAGAACTAGAACAGAACTAGAACAGAACTAGAACAGAACTAGAACAGAACTAGAACAGAACTAGAACAGAACTAGAACAGAACTAGAACAGAACTAGAACAGAACTAGAACAGAACTAGAACAGAACTAGAACAGAACTAGAACAGAACTAGAACAGAACTAGAACAGAACTAGAACAGAACTAGAACAGAACTAGAACAGAACTAGAACAGAACTAGAACAGAACTAGAACAGAACTAGAACAGAACTAGAACAGAACTAGAACAGAACTAGAACAGAACTAGAACAGAACTAGAACAGAACTAGAACAGAACTAGAACAGAACTAGAACAGAACTAGAACAGAACTAGAACAGAACTAGAACAGAACTAGAACAGAACTAGAACAGAACTAGAACAGAACTAGAACAGAACTAGAACAGAACTAGAACAGAACTAGAACAGAACTAGAACAGAACTAGAACAGAACTAGAACAGAACTAGAACAGAACTAGAACAGAACTAGAACAGAACTAGAACAGAACTAGAACAGAACTAGAACAGAACTAGAACAGAACTAGAACAGAACTAGAACAGAACTAGAACAGAACTAGAACAGAACTAGAACAGAACTAGAACAGAACTAGAACAGAACTAGAACAGAACTAGAACAGAACTAGAACAGAACTAGAACAGAACTAGAACAGAACTAGAACAGAACTAGAACAGAACTAGAACAGAACTAGAACAGAACTAGAACAGAACTAGAACAGAACTAGAACAGAACTAGAACAGAACTAGAACAGAACTAGAACAGAACTAGAACAGAACTAGAACAGAACTAGAACAGAACTAGAACAGAACTAGAACAGAACTAGAACAGAACTAGAACAGAACTAGAACAGAACTAGAACAGAACTAGAACAGAACTAGAACAGAACTAGAACAGAACTAGAACAGAACTAGAACAGAACTAGAACAGAACTAGAACAGAACTAGAACAGAACTAGAACAGAACTAGAACAGAACTAGAACAGAACTAGAACAGAACTAGAACAGAACTAGAACAGAACTAGAGCAGAACTAGAACAGAACTTGAACAGAACTTTTAATTCGTTCTAAAGAATTTTAAAGCTCATTTTTAGAATTTTGGTATTGGTATTGGTTCTGGTATTTGTACTGGTATTCGTACTGGTGCTAGTATTGGTACTGGTGTTGGTGTTGGTATTGGTACTGGTATTGGTACTGGTATTGGTATTAGTATTGGTACCGGTATTGGTACCGGTATTGGTACTGGTATTGGTACTGGTATAGGTACTGCTACTGGTATTGGTACTGGTATTGGTACTGGTATTGGTACTAGTATTGGTACTGGTATTGGTACTGGTATTGATACTGGTATTGGTACTGGTATTGGTACTGGTATTGGTATTGGTACTGGTATTGCTACTGGCATTGGTACTGGTATTGGTACTGGTATTGGTATTGGTACTGGTATTGGCTTTGGTACTGGTATTGGTACTGGTATTGGTATTGGTATTGGTATTGGTATTGGTATTGGTACTGGTATTGGTATTGGTACTGGTATTGGTACTGGTATTGGTACTGGTATTGGTACTGGTATTGGTATTGGTATTGGTATTGGTACTGGTATTGGTACTGGTATTGGTACTGGTATTGGTACTGGTATTGGTACTGGTATTGGTACTGGTATTGGTACTCGTATTGGTATTGGTACTGGTATTGGTATTGGTGCTGGTATTGCTACTCGTATTGGTACTGGTATTGGTACTGATATTGGTACTGGTATTGGTACTGGTATTAGTACTGGTACTGGTATTGGTACTGGTATTGGTATTGGTACTGGTATTGGTACTGGTATTGGTACTGGTATTGGTACTGGTATTGGTGCTGGTATTGGTACTGGTATTGGTACTGGTATTGGTACTGGTATTGGTATTGGTACTGGTACTGGTATTGGTACTGGTATTGGTACTGGTATTGGTACTGGTATTGGTACTGGTATTGGTACTGGTATTGGTACTGGTATTGGTACTGGTATTGGTACTGGTATTGGTACTGGTATTGGTACTGGTATTGGTACTGGTATTGGTACTGGTATTGGTACTGGTATTGGTACTGGTATTGGTACTGGTATTGGTACTGGTATTGGTACTGGTATTGGTACTGGTATTGGTACTGGTATTGGTACTGGTATTGGTACTGGTATTGGTACTGGTATTGGTACTGGTATTGGTACTGGTATTGGTACTGGTATTGGTACTGGTATTGGTACTGGTATTGGTACTGGTATTGGTACTGGTATTGGTACTGGTATTGGTACTGGTATTGGTACTGGTATTGGTACTGGTATTGGTACTGGTATTGGTATTGGTTTTGGAATTGGTATTAGTATTGGTACTGGAATTGGTACTGGTATAGGTACTGGTATTGGTACTGGTATTGGTATTTGTACTGGTATTGGTACTGGTATTGATACTGGTATTGGTACAGGTATTGGTACTGGTTTTGGTACTGGTATTGGTACTGGTATTAGCACTGGAACTAGAACAGAACTAGAATAGAACTAGAACAGAAATAGAATATAACTAGAACAGAATAGAACTTTTAATTCATTCTGAAGAATTGTTAAGCTCATTTTTAGAATTTTGTAAATTATTAGGTACTTAGGTCCAAATATGCAAATATATGCAAATATTTTATATACCATTTAAAAGCTGAGATGTTGGTATTTATTTACTGCTAAAATTATTATTAAAATGCATTCATATAAATTTTTGTCAAATTGGTTGTAAATTTCATTGTGCAGTTTTTTGCGCCTCAATATCTGGACCGGTTTAGATACAGATTTTGAGTGTAACTAGAGCATAACTAGGACAGTACTAGAACAGATTTAGAACAGAACGAGAACAGAACTAAAACAGAACTGAAACAAACATTTTGTTACTCACTGTAAAATTTTTTATAAGGAATTTTCTCAGTATTTCTTACTGTTTAAGTCTAATAATTCTTAATATTTCGTAATTATTGTTTTTCGCTAATGACAAATTATCAGGGAAAAACTAAACTTTCTAACTGTTAATTGTTCTTTTATTCTCTCAATTTAAACTTCAATTGTTCTTTTGTTTTTGTTATAAGCGAAATATTGCCATGACATATTTAATACTTTTTTCTCTGCCAGTGAAAATTGTTAAATTCTTTTTGCGCATTTTAGCAATGTCACAAATAGCAGACAAAAGTTTATAAAACTGTATGTCCTTATGGGTTATAAATAGCTTTTTTCGTTAAAAAAAGCTATGCGTCTATGTTTTTTGCAAATGTTTAAGTATTTTTTTAATAAAATGTCAAATTTCAAATGTTGTTTTCAACAACAACAAGTTGTATTGTTACTGAGTTGAACCTCAATGTATACAGCTTGTTGTTTTAGTCGGGACTCCATGAAAAAAAGGACGAAAATATATACAGGATAAAAAACAAAATAAATAACCATTCAATGTTAAACAATTTATCTTTGTCTCTGGGTGTTTTACTGAAGAAAAAAAACAGAAAATCGAAATAAAACTAAAGGAATATTTATATTTATTTATACATATAAAAATAAATACTTCTCGTTCACATAAAAAATCATTTTTCCTCTAACAAAAGTTGTCTTCGTAATAGCGTAACAGATGTTGCCACAAAACACAAATTTTGGAGACAGTTTATGTTTTTTTTTTTTTTGCTAAAAAAATAGGAAAATATATAAATGCCACAACCACAATACAGAGAAACAACAGAAAATAAATGAACAAAATCAACTGAAATAAAACGAAAAAGACAGAGGAAAAGAAAAAAGTTGATAAACAAATTGTTGTATTGGAAAAGAGCATAAATATTTATACAATAGAAGTTGTTAAAACGTTGGTAGACTGATGATGAAATGACTATTCAGTTAAACACTAACATTCAGTTACTAACTTAAACTAATATACACAAACACTTTCACACACACACAAACAAACACAAACACACAGAGCCAGTGATGAAGAAAAGGAAATAAATGACAGTAAATTTACAAAACGGAAACGGATATTAAAGCCAACCCAACCAATAACATTTTGCAGTTCGTTTTTCACCAATACTCATGCAATTTGTTATGCCTTACAGAAGCAGTCACAGACAGACTATGTCCTTTTGCTGGCAAAGCTTTAGTCAGTCTAAGAGATAGTGGTTTCTATTGTTGTTATTTTGTTGTCATTGTCTCCATAAATTGCGGTTGGTTCAATCAATAAATTATATTGACAAAATGCTAAGATGTTTTAGAGGTTTGTTTTCCGAAGACAAATAGTCTTCTTTTGCACAATTGTCATAAGAAAAAAAGGGAAATCTAATTTGGAAAACTTATATTAAAGATATTTTATGGCAGTTTAAGGTTATTAAAAGGGGAACCGGAAATAAAAAATGGAAATAAAAACATGATAAGACATAGACAAAGACTAAGACGTAAATATAGAATAAGGCAAAGACTATGAAATAAACTAAGATATAGGCTAAGACATAGACTAAGACAAAGACTAAGACATAGACTAAGACATAGACTAAGACATAGACTAAGACATAGACTAAGACAAAGACTAAGACATAGACTAAGGCATAGACTATGACACAGACTTAGACTAAGACATGACTAAGACATAGACTAAGACATAGACAAAGACATAGACTAAGACATAGAATAAGACATAGACTAAGACATAGACTAAGACATAGACTAAGACATAGACTAAGACATAGACTAAGACATAGACTAAGACATAGACTAAGACATAGACTAAGACATAGACTAAGGCATAGACTAAGAAATAGACTAAGACATAGACTAAGACATAGACTAAGACATAGACTAAGACATAGACTAAGACATAGACTAAGACATAGACTAAGACAAAGAATAAGACATAGACTAAGACATAGACTAAGACAAAGACTAAGACATAGACTAAGGCATAGACTAAGACATAGACTAAGACATAGACTAAGACATAGACTAAGTCAAAGACTAAGACATAGACTAAGACATAGACTAAGACATAGACTAAGACATAGACTAAGACATAGACTAAGACATAGACTAAGACATAGACTAAGACATAGACTAAGACATAGACTAAGACATAGACTAAGACATAGACTAAGTCAAAGACTAAGGCATAGACTAAGACATAGACTAAGGCATAGACTAAAGCATAGACTAAGACATAGACTAAGACATAGACTAAGACATAGACTAAGACATATACTAAGATATAGACTAAGACATAGACTAAGACATAGACTAAGACATAGACTAAGACATAGACTAAGACATAGACTAAGACATAGACTAAGACATAGACTAAGACATAGACTGAGACATAGACTAAGACATAGACTAAGACATAGACTAAGACATATACTAAGACATAGACTAAGACATAGACTAAGACATAGACTAAGACATAGACTAAGACATAGACTAAGACATAGACTAAGACATAGACTAAGACATAGACTAAGACATAGAAGACATAGACTAAGACATAGACTAAGACATAGACTAAGACATAGACTAAGACATAGACTAAGACATAGACTAAGACATAGACTGAGACATAGACTAAGACATAGACTAAGACATAGACTAAGACATAGACTAAGACATAGACTAAGACATAGACTAAGACATAGACTAAGACATAGACTAAGACATAGACTAAGACATAGACTAAGACATAGACTAAGACATAGACTAAGACATAGACTAAGACATAGACTATGACACAGACTTAGACTAAGACATGACTAAGACATAGACTAAGACATAGACAAAGACATAGACTAAGACATAGAATAAGACATAGACTAAGACATAGACTAAGACATAGACTAAGACATAGACTAAGACATAGACTAAGACATAGACTAAGACATAGACTAAGACATAGACTAAGACATAGACTAAGACATAGACTAAGACATAGACTAAGACATAGACTAAGACATAGACTAAGACATAGACTAAGGCATAGACTAAGAAATAGACTAAGACATAGACTAAGACATAGACTAAGACATAGACTAAGACATAGACTAAGACATAGACTAAGACATAGACTAAGACAAAGAATAAGACATAGACTAAGACATAGACTAAGACAAAGACTAAGACATAGACTAAGGCATAGACTAAGACATAGACTAAGACATAGACTAAGACATAGACTAAGTCAAAGACTAAGACATAGAATAAGACATAGACTAAGACATAGACTAAGACATAGACTAAGACATAGACTAAGACATAGACTAAGACATAGACTAAGACATAGACTAAGACATAGACTAAGACATAGACTAAGACATAGACTAAGTCAAAGACTAAGGCATAGACTAAGACATAGACTAAGGCATAGACTAAAGCATAGACTAAGACATAGACTAAGACATAGACTAAGACATAGACTAAGACATAGACTAAGACATAGACTAAGACATAGACTAAGACATAGACTAAGACATATACTAAGACATAGACTAAGACATAGACTAAGACATAGACTAAGACATAGACTAAGACATAGACTAAGACATAGACTAAGACATAGACTAAGACATAGATTAAGACATAGACTAAGACATAGACTAAGACATAGACTAAGACATAGACTAAGACATAGACTAAGACATAGACTAAGACATAGACTAAGACATAGACTAAGACATAGACTAAGACATAGACTAAGACATAGACTAAGACATAGACTAAGACATAGACTAAGACATAGACTAAGACAGAGACTAAGACATAGACTTAGACATAGACTAAGACATAGACTAAGACATAGACTAAGACATAGACTAAGACATAGACTAAGACATAGACTAAGACATAGACTAAGACATAGACTAAGACATAGACTAAGACATAGACTAAGACATAGACTAAGACATAGACTAAGACATAGACTAAGACATAGACTAAGACATAGACTAAGACATAGACTAAGACATAGACTAAGACATAGACTAAGACATAGACTAAGACATAGACTAAGACATAGACTAAGACATAGACTAAGACATAGACTAAGACATAGACTAAGACATAGACTAAGACATAGACTAAGACAGAGACTAAGACATAGACTTAGACATAGACTAAGACATAGACTAAGACATAGACTAAGACATAGACTAAGACATAGACTAAGACATAGACTAAGATATAGACTAAGACATAGACTAAGACATAGATTAAGACATAGACTAAGACATAGACTAAGACATAGACTAAGACATAGACTAAGACATAGACTAAGACATAGACTAAGACATAGACTAAGACATAGACTAAGACATAGACTAAGACATAGACTAAGACATAGACTAAGACATAGACTAAGACATAGACTAAGACATAGACTAAGACATAGACTAAGACATAGACTAAGACATAGACTAAGACATAGATTAAGAAATAGACTGAGGCATAGACTAAGACATAGACTAGGACATAGACTAAGACACAGACTAAGACATAGACTAAGACATAGACTAAGATAAAGACTAAAATATAGACCAATTAGTTGATATCTTAGTCTTAGGTTATGCCTTAGTCTTAGTAACAGTCTGTTCCTTTGTATTTGTCTTATTCATATTTCATACAACTTTTTTGGTTCCTCTGATTATTGTTATTGTTTGTAATAGATGAAAATTGATTAGTTTTAAAAAGGATAGATTTCCTATAGATTATAGGGAGACAATAAGTATTTATAGCTACTGCAGAGTTTTATGACCAAAAATAAATTCTGTATCTTATCAAAGACAATTTAATTTTTAAAGACTGATTTAGAATTTCGAAATTTTTGTTTTCACTTTAAAGCCTCCTTAAGGCATATTTGATTTGACTGAGATATTAAAATTAAATTTTTAAAATTTTCCAAAAAATGTTTAAATATTTTCGAACAATTAATATGAACTTTTATGTACTTGTTTACCTCAAATTCACATTCTTTATTAAATTATCATAAAAATTGTATATTTACAAATATGGTTAAAAGCCTGTGTTATTTTTTGTAGCGATTTTATTAAAAAAGAAGGTCCTTAAAATTCCCGCAGGCATTTTAATAACATCAACAAACAGTTGTTGCTTTTGTTATTCACGTTTTGTACTTTTTGTTTAGCCATAAACATTAAAAAATATGCTAACATATCTAAAGTATAAAAAGATCATAGAATAGCACTCACACACACTCAGAAGTAAATAAAATCAGAGCAGCAAGGACTTGGCTCGTTCAATACAGATAAAAATAAATAGCAAAGTGTGTTTTTAAAACGTGGCATTTTCAAGCCTGAAGTCATTTAATATAACAACAAATCTATGTATATCAAATAAAAAGTAAAAGAAAAAAATTTTCATATAAAAATTTTCCTTTTATTTGCTTATTCCCTGCGAAATCACACATGCATACGAATTTGTTTCTATGTGATTGTTTGTAAAAGTGTTAGTTTTATTTGTAAAATTATTTTAGGATCTACGCTCTTTTCCAAAAAGTTACAAATATTTCGATTTGTTTTCTATAAACGGAAAATACTTTCTGCCTTTTTAAATTTCTAGAATTTAATGAGGCTAAATGAAATTATTTTATTGAGTCGAATGTCTTTATGACAAAAAGGCCATAAAGACAAGCAGGCCAAACTTAAAAGAAATTAGTTTTGGCTAGAAGAAATAAGGAAGAAATGACTACGAAAAGAAAAAGATGAATTAAGCTCGATAGATTATTGAAAAAGGGACATAAAAACCAAGTTTATGATACCAATGTCAAGGTCTAAATCTATTTGTGTGTCTTTATCTATGTCTAAGTCTATGTCCAAGTCTATGCCTTAGTCTATATCTTAGTCAATGTCTTAGTCTATGTCTTAGTCTATGTCTTAGTCTATGTCTTAGTCTATGTCTTAGTCTATGTCTTAGTCTATGTCTTAGTCTATGTCTTAGTCTATGTCTTAGTCTATGTCTTAGTCTATGTCTAAGTCTATGTCTTAGCCTATGTCTTAGTCTATGTCTTAGTCTATGTCTTAGTCTATGTCTTAATGTATGTCTTAGTCTATGTCATAGTCTTAGTCTATGTTTTTGTCCATATCTTAGTCTATGTCTTAGTCTTTATCTTAGTCGATGTCTTAGTTTATTTTCTAGTCTATGTCTTAGTCTATGTCTTAGTCGATGACTTAGTCTATGTGTTAGTCTATGTCTTAGTCCATGTCTTAGCCTATGTCTTAGTCTATTTCTTAGTCTATGTCTTAGTCTATGTCTTAGTCTATGTCTTATTCCATGTCTTATTCTATGTCTTATTCTATGTCTTAGTCTATGTCTTAGTCTATGTCTTAGTCTATGTCTTAGTCTATGTCTTAGTCTATGTCTTAGTCTATGTCTTAGTCTATGTCTTAGTCTATGTCTTAGTCTATGTCTTAGTCTATGTCTTAGTCTATGTCTTAGTCTATATCTTAGTCTATGTCTTAGTCTATGTCTTAGTCTATGTCTTAGTCTATGTCTTAGTCTATGTCTTATTCCATGTCTTATTCTATGTCTTATTCTATGTCTTAGTCTATGTCTTAGTCTATGTCTTAGTCTATGTCTTAGTCTATGTCTTAGCCTATGTCTTAGTCTATGTCTTAGTCTATGTCTTAGTCTATGTCTTAGTCTATGTCTTAGTCTATGTCTTAGTCTATATCTTAGTCTATGTCTTAGTCTATGTCTTAGTCTATGTCTTAGTCTATGTCTTAGTCTATGTCTTAGTCTATGTCTTAGTTTATGTCTTAGTCTATGTCTTAGTCTATGTCTTAGTCTATGTCTTAGTCTATGTCTTAGTCTATGTCTCAGTCTATGTCTTAGTCTATGTCTTAGTCTATGTCTTAGTCTATGTCTTAGTCTATGTCTTAGTCTATGTCTTAGTCTATGTCTTAGTCTATGTCTTAGTCTATGTCTTAGTCTATGTCTTAGTCTATGTCTTAGTCTATGTCTTAGTCTATGTCTTAGTCTATGTCTATTGTCTTTTAAATGGATAGTCTTTGTATTCGTTTATGTATTAGATAATATCTTAGTCTATGATTTAATTTATGTCTGTATCTTTATCTATGCCATAGTTTATATCTCGCTCTATGTCTTTAAAACTTTATGAAAACTATTCTCGCTTTTTCAGAGATTAGTTGTTCCTTAAGGACTTTTTAACTTTCTATCGAAATAAACGAAATAATTGAAGCCCATTAATTTTTACCAACATTTAAATCAAATCATTTATCCAGTCCTAAATAAGGTCTGTAAGGGAAAAGTTTTCAACTACTTTACTACCAATATTCCTAACATCCATCATCTTTCTACTCCTACTTCATGACATGTCACACGCATATAGATTAAGAGCATTAGATCCCAAATTTGTGACCATTTTTCACACACACACATAAAAACATAAAGAATTAAAACGTTTATTCCCCTCACGTTTCTAAACAAATAAATTGATGAAAGAAAAGAAAACAATTTAAACAAATACTAAAGATAAATTAACACTAATTCCCTTGGAAAACAATTGAAATTGAGCTGATGCAAAAAAATAACAAAAAAAAAAGAAGTCAACAGGACTAATGACAACTAAAACAGGAGATCACATATTAATGAAACAAACAGAAAATATAAGAAAACGACTTAAACTAATGTCATACACGTTTTCAGTTAAAGCAATTATTTGCAAAAACTCTAGAATGAGGAGCAACAAAAAAAAAATAATCAAAAAGAAATTTTTATTCACATGTATTTTGTATACATATCCAGGCTACTACTCTACTACCCACACTTTCATGTTCACATTTACTATGTGTGTGACTTCTACAAATACTCTGAAATAAATTAAGAGTAAACATTAATCCTGATGATAAAACAACAAACAGCAGCCAAAGCATCAAGGAAATGTCAAATAGGAAAATTTCTCTGTTTACACAATAAATATATAACACGAGCTGTTGACGAAATGAGAAAAATAAATGTCATTCATTTGTTCTTTTTTGGGGAGGTTTTTCATTTAAGTTTTACTCCAGACAAAATAAGAATATAATCAAAAAACGTTTGTGCGAAAAATTATATTAAAATTCATTTCCGTTTCCTTTCGCTAGGAAATTTTTGGTCTATAAAATTTTATGTAAATTTTTATTTTATCATTTGATTTAAAGACAAATTAAGAGGAACTGCCTAAGAGAAGTTTTTAAATTTATTTTTAATGAAAATTGTACTTTCCTAATGATATAGACTAAGATATAAACTATGGTTATGGCTATGGCTATGGCTATGGCTATGGCTATGGCTATGGCTATGGCTATGGCTATGGCTATGGCTATGGCTATGGCTATGGCTGTGGCTATGGCTATGGCTATGGCTATGGCTATGGCTATGGCTATTGCTATTGCTATGGCTATGGCTATGGCTATGGCTATGGCTATGGCTATGGCTATGGCTATGGCTATAGCTATGGCTATGGCTATGGCTATGGCTATGGCTATGGCTATGGCTATGGCTATGGCTATGGCTATGGCTATGGCTATGGCTATGGCTATGGCTATGGCTATGGCTATGGCTATGGCTATGGCTATGGCTATGGCTATGGCTATGGCTATGGCTATGGCTATGGCTATGGCTATGGCTATGGCTATGGCTATGGCTATGGCTATGGCTATGGCTATGGCTATGGCTATGGCTATGGCTATGGCTATGGCTATGGTTATGGCTATGGATATGGCTATGGCTATGGCTATGGCTATGGCTATGGCTATGGCTATGGCTATGGCTATGCCTATGGCTATGGCTATGGCTATGGCTATGGCTACAGCTACAGCTACAGCTATAGCTATAGCTATAGCTATAGCTATAGCTATAGCTATGGCTATGGCTTTGGCTATGGCCTTACTCTATGTCTTAGTCTACGTCTTAGTCTATGTCTTCGTTTACGTGTTAGTCTATGGCTTAGTCTTTGTTAATTTTGCACAGTGGGTAAGTTAAAGTACAAGCATTGTATGTAGGTCTTTTCACTTCAACCAAAAACTGCAAATCATAATTTGTTTTGCCATAAATTCCATTTCCTGCTACAATATAAAAATTATCTACAAATTTCCTTCGCCACCATCAACATGACTTTCCAAAATCCCTCGAACAATCAAGTGAAGTCAGTCAAACGAAAAGGAATTAAATATAAAAATCAATATTTTCACAATTATTTAGCAATTTTTCACAAATCAAAAAGTTCACTTATTCTAGCAATTATCCAACAATAAACTACGACTGCAACTGAAAAAGGAGCGAGCGATTTGCAAAAAAAGTAAACACTTTTTATTAAATATAACTATAAACATTTGCCAAGACCATCTGAAGATTGTTCAGAAAAAGGTGCGGTCTCTGTAGAAAAAAACAAACTAATATTCAGTTCAATTCTTAAGATCGTTATTCACCATGACATGACTAAACATGTCAGTAAAGTAAAAAAGGGAATTTTCTTTCGTTAAAGTTAAAATATTAGCAAAAGAATTGAATTTGAAAACTTTTAAGAAAAAATCTGCAAATGCACTGAAATTATTTTACACTAATGGAAGGAGCGAAAAAAAATAATAAATTGCTAACAAAATTGAAAGAATTGGATGGAAGTTTGGGGGTGAAGCGGTAGCTGGGGGCAAAAAGTGTGAGAAAGTTAAATAAGCAACTGCTTGAAGTTAAGTGGAAAAATAAACAGAAATTTTAACCTAAGAGGAGTAAAGTGGTCAAATATGGTTACTTATTTATGCAAACTATAAAAGCTTTATTATATAAGTAAGTTTTTACACAAACAATTATCATTCGAAGAGCTTTTCATACAAATTAATTATAAACAAGAAACTTTTGGTAGAGAAATTACAAAAAAAAAAACTTATTTGGGACAATTTTTTGTGAAAAAGCTTTTTATGTAAATGTCTTTTATCAACATTAAAAAAGAATTTAAAATGTTTTTTATAAGATCAGGATTTAAGTTAATACTAAAACTACCTTTTCCGTCCAAATTAATTAGAAGCAAAAATTTAAGAACTTTTGTAATTTTGTAAATTTTTTAAAGAAAAAGCTCCATTAAAAACAGTTTTTTTTTTGACAAAGTAATCAAATTAACTTCAGAATTAAAACAACCTGAGACAAATAAAAAGTTATTTACACTTTGTAAACTTTTTAAATTTCTTAATAAAAGCTTTATCAAAATATATTGATGAGTAATGGACTTAATTTGTAAAAAAAAATTACAATAAAAAAAAGCTTTAATACAAAAGCCCCTTGCGGAAACAGCATTCTCTCATGTGAATTGACTTTTTTTAAAAAAAGTAAAAATAAATTTTGAAAAGCTCTGAAAAGGTAAGCTTAGAAAAAGTAGTTTTCTTTTTAGGAAAAATATTTATAAAAAGCTTTTCGGAAAAAGGTATTTATAAAAAAAGCTTTAATATAAAAGCCTCTTAGGAAAACAGCTTTTAGTATAGACAGCTCTTATAACAATAAAACTTATAATCGAAAAGTTCGGGTCCTAATAAAAAGCACATTCGTTAAAAGCTTTTGACGTTGCTATACAAAAACTTTATCAAAATAGGTTTATATGTATTCGATTTTAATGGAAAAATATTTAAGAAAAATCTTCATGGAAAATTGTTTTTATTGAAAAAAAAAGCTTTCATTTTAAAAACATTTTAAAATAGATTTTCGTATAAGTCTAGCTTTTTTGTAAAAATTTAACTTGCGGATAAACTTTTCAAACTTAAAATTTCGAAAAGCTTTTTTTTTTGGTTGAAAAAGCTCTTGAGAAAAAACATGTTTTGATTTGGTAAAATATTTTTTTAAGAAGTAAAAAAGTATTGTAGTCAGTCAAACCCGAACATAGGAACTGAAGGCATATTGTGGATAAATTCTGTCCGACTCGAACTAACAAATTCTGTCACCGTAAAATTTTGACGAATGTGACCCGATTGTCACCAAATGTTAAATTAAACATTCTTCGGATTTATGATTATTTCTGTGATTTTCGGGGTATTTTAGTAAGGAAGTCCTTTGAGTGGTATTTAATATATATAATCGATTTTGAATAGATTAAAAAAACGATTGTGCCAGTATCAGGAGATTCTGTTATGAGTTTCATCAGCGTATTAACCTTTACTTTAAGTACAGTACTGCTTTCAAATGGAAGGCCCACCTTTTACCATGGATGAACATTAGGGTGACAATTTTTTGTATGAAGGAAAATGATTTTTCGAATTTTATAACTTTTTCTACGGAATATTGTAACACTAGGTCTAAAAGTTTAGATCTGAAAATTTGAGCCAAATCGGACAACGTTCTATGGGCGCGCATTGAGTCCAAAGTTTAAGATGGGGAAAAATGGGTTATTTTTTTGTTTTTGCGAAATTTAGACCAAAAATGAATAATTTTTACAAGAAAAAATAATAGAATATTAAAGAGAACTAACACAGCTGTATTTCAAATCATGAAAGACGAAAATCAATGAGGTAGTTTAAAAGTTATTGCAGTTTTCCCCCGAAAATTCATGGCATTGAAAACGCGCCTAAGGATATGCACCAAAAATTGTATGTTGTAAATAAAGAAATTCCAATGTTAGGCATGATTTATCATTTAATGGCTTGTTAATAGTAAATAATTCAGTTTTGTTTAAATATAATTTACTTAGTTTTTTTCATGTTGGAAAAACGTACATTTTTCTCAGGTCGGTTTCAAAAATCATTCTTAAATTTTTTGAAAATTTTGTTCAACAAATATTACAAATTTAGAATTTGCTCCCCAGTGCGTTAAAACAGACAAATGGGTGAATAAAACCCAAAAAAATTAGGTCGATATCTTGAACCGTTTCGCCGTACCTGTGATTTCACATTAAAAAATTTCGCGTAAATGTAAATTTTGGGGTTTTATTCTCCCATTTGTCTGCTTTAACACACTGGAGAGCAAATTCTAAATTTGTAATATTTGTTGAACAAAATTTTCAAAAAATTAAAAAATAATTTTTGAAACCGTGTTTGAAAATCTGTGTTTTTGAAATAGCTATTGTCGTAAAGCTCCCTATATACGTTTTTTTTTGTTTAGAAGATTTATGATACTAATAAACTTTTGTTGTAAAAAATATGATTCGAAAAGCTTAAGTGTAATAAATTACTAAAAAATTGTTGATGGGAAAAAGCTTCTTTTTTATTGAAGTTTTCATAATAAGCTTTTTTAAAATGAGCTTTTTTCTAATTGACAAAAAAGCTTTGTAGCAAAGCTTGCTATATAGTTTTTTTTTTTTGTTTAGAAGATTTATGACACTAAGAAACTTTTTATGTAAAAAATATGATTCAAAAAGCTTAAGTGCAATAAATTACTAAAAAATGTTGATGGGAAAAGGCTTCTTTTTTGTTGAAGTTTTCAAAATAAGCTTTTTTTAAATAACCTTTTTTCTAAATAAGCTTTTTTCTAATTGACAAAAAAGCTTTGTAGCAAAGCTTCCTATATACGTTTTTTTTTTTTAGAATATTTATGACACTAATAAATTTTTATGTAAAAAATATTATTCAAAAAGCTTAAGTGTAATAAATTACTAAAAAATTGTTGACGGGAAAAAGCTTCTTTTTTATTGAAGTTTTCAAAATAAGCTTTTTTTTAAATAACCTTTTTTCTAAATAAGCTTTTTTCTAATTGACAAAAAAGATTTGTAGCAAAGCTTGCTATATAGTTTTTTTTTGTTTAGAAGATTTATGATACTAATAAACTTTTGTTGTAAAAAATATAATTCAAAAAGCTTAAGTGTAATAAATTACTAAAAAATTGTTGACGGGAAAAAGCTTTTTTTTTATTGAAGTTTTCAAAATAAGCTTTTTTTAAATAACCTTTTTTCTAAATAAGCTTTTTTCTAATTGACAAAAAAGCTTTGTAGCAAAGCTTCCTATATACGTTTTTTGTTTAGAATATTTATGACACTAATAAACTTTTTATGTAGAAAATATTATTCAAAAAGCTTAAGTGTAATAAATTACTAAAAAATTGTTGATGGGAAAAAGCTTCTTTTTTATTGAAGTTTTCAAAATAAGCTTTTTTTAAATAAGCTTTTTTCTAAATAAACTTTTTTCTAATTGACTAAAAAGCTTTGTAGCAAAGCTTGCTATATAGGTTTTTTTTTGTTGTAAAAAATATTATTCAAAAAGCTTAAGTGTAATAAATTACTAAAAAATTGTTGACGGGAAAAAGCTTCTTTTTTATTGAAGTTTTCAAAATAAGCTTTTTTTAAATAACCTTTTTTCTAAATAAGCTTTTTTCTAATTGACAAAAAAGCTTTGTAGCAAAGCTTCCTATATACCTTTTTTTTGTTTATAATATTTATGACACTAACAAACTTTTTATGTAAAAAATATGATTCAAAAAGCTTAAGTGTAATAAATTACTAAACAATTTTGATGGGAAAAAGCTTATTTTATATTGAAGTTTTCAAAATAAGCTTTTTTTAAATAAGCTTTTTTCTAATTGTTCTTTATTCATGGAATATCTATTGACAAAAAAAGCTTTTTCGAAAAGCTTTCGAAATAAAACTTTTTTGGTAATAACGGGTTATATGATTTATGTTTTTTTTTTTTTTTTTAATGTATACAAACTAAAGCTTTATATAAAAGAAGATTTTAGCAAAAACATGTTCGAGAGAGGGTTAAACCTTCTGGCATTCTCCCACACCAACAAACTTTCGATAACGCAACAAAAAGCACTGCATCACCATCAACCATAATATAGTACAACCAAAGAGCGATGAGAAATCAAACCAACTAATGTTCAAAAAAAGACTACGCTAAATATTTTCTGATCACCTTTTTCTGCCGTAAAAAAAAAACAACAAAATTTAATACAATAAACTTTGAAAAAAAAAAATACCAAAAGTTTAGCAACGCATTCCTTTTAATGTGTTACGCTTTAAAAATATGGCAAGAGGCAGAAATAGCTGCAGCTACAACAACACCACCACCACCGCCGCCGCCAACAACAAAAGAACTAAAAACACAAGATTTGAACAGAAAATGTCATTAAAATTGCTCTTCATAAATCACCCGACAACAAATAATGCAACAAAAAAAGACGATAAACAAAAATACAAAACTTAAACATGTTGTTGCAACATAACCTCATTTCACGGTCCATGAACTTCTGTATTAATACATTCATACATGGAACTCCACAAAAACAACCAAACACGTACGCAGTTGGAAATAAAACAAAAAAAAAAAATAAGTTAAAGAATCCTTTTTTCCCCCTTTTTGCTGAAAATATATTATATCAGGCAACAAACACCAGAGGTTTGTTAGAGGAGACCTAAATGCAACGTTTTATATTTCTGGCTTATAGCTTTAGAAAACGTGCCTCAATGTCTGACTTAGTCGGGAAAAATGTTTTAGTTGTAAGTTATATAGAAATATCTATACCCTATAACTGCATTGAAAATTTTCTATAGAAAAATATATCTAGCGCAAATTTTTCTATAGAAAAACATCGAAAATTTTTCTCTAAAATAACGAAAATTTTTCTATAGAAAAATATTTCTAAAGAAAAGTTTTCTCTAAAAAAATTTTTCTATAGAAAAATATTTCTAACGAAAATTTTTCTATAGAAAAATATTTCTAACGAAAATTTTTCTATAGAAAAATATTTCTAACGAAAATTTTTCTATAGAAAAATATTTCTAACGAAAATTTTTCTATAGAAAAATATTTCTAACGAAAATTTTTCTATAGAAAAATATTTCTAACGAAAATTTTTCTATAGAAAAATATTTCTAACGAAAATTTTTCTATAGAAAAATATTTCTAAAGAAAATTTTTCTCTACAAAAATATTTCTAAAGAAAATTTGTCTCTAGAAAACTATTTCTAAAGAAAATTTGTCTCTAGAAAAATATTTCTAAAGAAAATTTTTCTCTACAAAAATATTTCTAAAGAAAATTTTTGTCTAGAAAAATATTTCTAAAGAAAATTTTTCTCTAGAAAAATATTTCTAAAGAAAATTTTTCTCTAGAAAAATATTTTTAAAGAAAATTTTTCTCTAGAAAAATATTTCTAAAGAAAATTTTTCTCTAGAAAAATATTTCTAACAAAAATTTTTCTCTAGAAAAATATTTCTAAAGAAAATTCTTCTCTAGAAAAATATTTCTAAAGAAAATTTTTCTATAGAAAAATATTTCTAAAGAAAATTTTTCTCTAGAAAAATATTTCTAAAGAAAATTTTTCTCTAGAAAAATATTTCTAAAGAAAATTTTTTTCTAGAAAAATATTTCTATCGAAAATTTTTCTATAGAAAAATATTTCTAAAGAAAATTTTTCTCTAGAAAAATATTTCTAAAGAAAATTTATCGGTAGAAAAATATTTCTATCGAAAATTTTTGTATAGAAAAATATTTCTATCGAAAATTTTTGTATAGAAAAATATTTCTATCGAAAATTTTTCTATAGAAAAATATTTCTATCGAAAATTTTTCTATAGAAAAATATTTCTATCGAAAATTTTTCTATAGAAAAATATTTCTATCGAAAATTTTTCTATAGAAAAATATTTCTATCGAAAATTTTTCTATAGAAAAATATTTCTATCGAAAATTTTTCTATAGAAAAATATTTCTATCGAAAATTTTTCTATAGAAAAATATTTCTATCGAAAATTTTTCTATAGAAAAATATTTCTATCGAAAATTTTTCTATAGAAAAATATTTCTATCGAAAATTTTTCTATAGAAAAATATTTCTATCGAAAATTTTTCTATAGAAAAATATTTCTAACGAAAATTTTTCTATAGAAAAATATTTCTATCGAAAATTTTTCTATAGAAAAATATTTCTATCGAAAATTTTTCTATAGAAAAATATTTCTATCGAAAATTTTTCTATAGAAAAATATTTCTATCGAAAATTTTTCTATAAAAAAATATTTCTAACGAAAATTTTTCTATAGAAAAATATTTCTATCGAAAATTTTTCTATAGAAAATTATTTCTGTCGAAAATTTTTCTATAAAAAAAATTTCTATCGAAAACATGTAGGGTACCTTCTTACATATTTACTGTTTTGTTGTTGACTAAAATGTGAACAAAATGTTGAATGCAAAAATGTATTATATTTTTGTTTTTTGCTTACTCTAAATTTGAAACAATATCGAAAAACAAGGTATTGGAATCCCATACCCAAAAGGAAATGCAAAATAACTAAATGAACTCAGCCACATGACGGTTTTTCATCTACGAACCATGTAACGAACATATTTGCATTATTTCATTTGGGATTCATACTTCAGAGGACAACTTTCATTCTTTTCCGAGTTTTTTCTTCAAATGCTTACAAAACGATTTGCTACAAATTGTGTTCTTCATTTATTTTTCAATGCTTTTTCAAAGTTTTTACTTCCAAAATCTAAAAGTATGTGCCACATAAAATGTGGCAATTGTACAATTGTTTCATATATTTCCAACACTTTCAATACAAATCAAACGCCTACCCTCCCTGCTCTTATACGTTTGTTCCGGTAAATAACAGAATATTTCTGGTCCACACCTTTTTCAGGCGAGTGTGTATTTTTAGATACAATTGATCACAATTGTATGGGTGAATGCAACCGAGCATTTATGCAATCATGTTGCATGTCGAAATGTTTATATTTCACATCCTTATCAAATGATTATCATCAGTTTTGTTGTTGTTGCTTCACTTCAATTTTCTTTTTAGATTTTTCTTGTTGTGGGATTTATGTTCGAATTTTTACGTAGGGATTTTCCCAAAAGAAAAACAAAACACATTTTCGTTCGTTCTAGTATTTTATAGTCCGGGATCATGAGCATCAAATATTGAAGACGATTTGTTTTGAGGATTTTCCGTGTTCATTCAATTTCAAGCAAAATTTTAAGTAAAATAGAATTTGTAATTTAGAAATGAAATTTGAAGAGATTTTGTTTAAGTCAAACAAATCGCCAAACATGATCATGTCAAAAAGAAATTCAATTGTCTTGTCAGGGGAATTTACGAATGAAATCAATAAAAAAAATGTTAGATGTTAAAGAAAAACTAGAACAGTACTAGAACAGTACTAGAACAGAACTAGAACAGAACTAGAACAGAACTAGAACAGAACTAGAACAGAACTAGAACAGAACTAGAACAGAACTAGAACAGAACTAGAACAGAACTAGAACAGAACTAGAACAGAACTAGAACAGAACTAGAACAGAACTAGAACAGAACTAGAACAGAACTAGAACAGAACTAGAACAGAACTAGAACAGAACTAGAACAGAACTAGAACAGAACTAGAACAGAACTAGAACAGAACTAGAACAGAACTAGAACAGAACTAGAACAGAACTAGAACAGAACTAGAACAGAACTAGAACAGAACTAGAACAGAACTAGAACAGAACTAGAACAGAACTAGAACAGAACTAGAACAGAACTAGAACAGAACTAGAACAGAACTAGAACAGAACTAGAACAGAACTAGAACAGAACTAGAACAGAACTAGAACAGAACTAGAACAGAACTAGAACAGAACTAGAACAGAACTAGAACAGAACTAGAACAGAACTAGAACAGAACTAGAACAGAACTAGAACAGAACTAGAACAGAACTAGAACAGAACTAGAACAGAACTAGAACAGAACTAGAACAGAACTAGAACAGAACTAGAACAGAACTAGAACAGAACTAGAACAGAACTAGAACAGAACTAGAACAGAACTAGAACAGAACTAGAACAGAACTAGAACAGAACTAGAACAGAACTAGAACAGAACTAGAACAGAACTAGAACAGAACTAGAACAGAACTAGAACAGAACTAGAACAGAACTAGAACAGAACTAGAACAGAACTAGAACAGAACTAGAACAGAACTAGAACAGAACTAGAACAGAACTAGAACAGAACTAGAACAGAACTAGAACAGAACTAGAACAGAACTAGAACAGAACTAGAACAGAACTAGAACAGAACTAGAACAGAACTAGAACAGAACTAGAACAGAACTAGAACAGAACTAGAACAGAACTAGAACAGAACTAGAACAGAACTAGAACAGAACTAGAACAGAACTAGAACAGAACTAGAACAGAACTAGAACAGAACTAGAACAGAACTAGAACAGAACTAGAACAGAACTAGAACAGAACTAGAACAGAACTAGAACAGAACTAGAACAGAACTAGAACAGAACTAGAACAGAACTAGAACAGAACTAGAACAGAACTAGAACAGAACTAGAACAGAACTAGAACAGAACTAGAACAGAACAGAACTAGAACAGAACTAGAACAGAACTAGAACAGAACTAGAACAGAACTAGAACAGAACTAGAACAGAACTAGAACAGAACTAGAACAGAACTAGAACAGAACTAGAACAGAACTAGAACAGAACTAGAACAGAACTAGAACAGAACTAGAACAGAACTAGAACAGAACTAGAACAGAACTAGAACAGAACTAGAACAGAACAGAACTAGAACAGAACTAGAACAGAACTAGAACAGAACTAGAACAGAACTAGAACAGAACTAGAACAGAACTAGAACAGAACTAGAACAGAACTAGAACAGAACTAGAACATAACTAGAACAGAACTAGAACAGAACTAGAACAGAACTAGAACAGAACTAGAACAGAACTAGAACAGAACTAGAACAGAACTAGAACAGAACTAGAACAGAACTAGAACAGAACTAGAACAGAACTAGAACAGAACTAGAACAGAACTAGAACAGAACTAGAACAGAACTAGAACAGAACTAGAACAGAACTAGAACAGAACTAGAACAGAACTAGAACAGAACTAGAACAGAACTAGAACAGAACTAGAACAGAACTAGAACAGAACTAGAACAGAACTAGAACAGAACTAGAACAGAACTAGAACAGAACTAGAACAGAACTAGAACAGAACTAGAACAGAACTAGAACAGAACTAGAACAGAACTAGAACAGAACTAGACAGACTAGAACAGAACTAGAACAGAACTAGAACAGAACTAGAACAGAACTAGAACAGAACTAGGATGTCTGAGGCCCTATGCTCCACTGGGAGTTAAGGATAACAGAAAGTTAAAAAGGTAAAATCTTGAAATTTTGTACCTTTTGCTACTAAGCGCAGTTTATAAGCAGGATCGGAGCAAGGGGAGTCTTATCCCCTTATAAAAAAAATTATTGAAGTTTTTGATTAGAAGCTGAGTTATTAAACTTATTGCTACCGTTCCCATTAATTTTTTTTTACAAAAAGTTAGATGAGAGCAGGGGAAGCGTAAACCCTTTCTTTAGAAGAGTAGGTGATAGACTTTCTTAACTTAAAATTTTAAAAATTTTTTTACCATTCTTATCAAAATTGTTTAAAGAAAATTTGGAGCAAGGGATAAGTTTCATTTCCCATACAAAGAAAATACTTATTTATGTGTAACTTCCTAGCTAGAAAAGTTATAAGCCTCAAACTTTGAATAGCTTTTTTATTTGTCAATTAATCTAGTTTAGACAAAATGATTTAAGATAGGAACAGGGGAAACTTTTTCCCCAATATTTAGAAATGTAACGAATATTCAAATGTCCTCCTAAGTAGAGAATATTTGAGGTCTTTATATACAACAATTTTGAATCGCTAAAAAAAATCCGTTTTGGGCAATGAAAATTGTTTTTTTAGCCACTGTGCGCCTGGGGTTTGTATCTAGTATTTATATAAAATCTGAAATTGGTGTTTACTGTCATTTAGGGTAATTTCGGTCAAATGGTGACCGATTGTAACAAAATTTTGCACACTGGCTTGCATATACATAAATTTAGTGACCAAAGCTATTACAGTTTATAATTTATTGCAATTTAAGTAAGTGCT
>OW121741.1:98955898-99038398 GCA_933228675.1 Stomorhina lunata
TTTTTCTATAGAAAAATATTTCTATCGAAAATTTTTCTATAGAAAAATATTTCTATTGAAAATTTTTCTATAGAAAAATATTTCTATCGAAAATTTTTCTATAGAAAAATATTTCTATCGAAAATTTTTCTATAGAAAAATATTTCTATCGAAAATTTTTCGATAGAAAAATATTTCTATCGAAAATTTTTCTATAGAAAAATATTTCTATCGAAAATTTTTCTATAGAAAAATATTTCTATCGAAAATTTTTCTATAGAAAAATTTTTCTATCGAAAATTTTTTTATAGAAAAATATTTCTATCGAAAATTTTTTTATAGAAAAATATTTCTATTGAAAATTTTTTTATAGAAAAATATTTCTATTGAAAATTTTTCTATAGAAAAATATTTCTATCGAAAATTTTTCTATAGAAAAATATTTCTATCGAAAATTTTTCTATAGAAAAATATTTCTGTCGAAAATTTTTCTATAGAAAAATATTTCTATCGAAAATTTTTCTATAGAAAAATATTTCTATCGAAAATTTTTCTATAGAAAAATATTTCTATCGAAAATTTTTCTATAGAAAAATATTTCTATCGAAAATTTTTCTATAGAAAAATATTTCTATCGAAAATTTTTCTATAGAAAAATATTTCTATCGAAAATTTTTCTATAGAAAAATATTTCTATCGAAAATTTTTCTATAGAAAAATATTTCTATCGAAAATTTTTCTATAGAAAAATATTTCTATCGAAAATTTGTCTATAGAAAAATATTTCTATCGAAAATTTTTCTATAGAAAAATATTTCTATCGAAAATTTGTCTATAGAAAAATATTTCTATCGAAAATTTTTCTACAGAAAAATATTTCTATCGAAAATTTTTCTACAGAAAAATATTTCTATCGAAAATTTTTCTATAGAAAAATTTGATGACGCCTTTCTACTTCTAGTTTATAGAAAAAATATTATTTTTACAAATTTTTTATATATCCTTCTTACCACAAACATAAACTTTAAAGTTTCTGGTAAAATATTTCTACTAACATAAATTGCCAGAATTTTGTTCAACACTTGAATATAAAATGTAACACTTGTGCAACATTATGTCGTCATAAGTACCTCAAACGAAATTCATCCTTTCAAATCATCTCAACTCCACCACAACCAACCAAACCAATCAACCGCATTTTCTTCATTCCAAATACACTTTTAAACACTTGAAGTTCAAGAGTGTTGATCTAAAAGTTTCAGTTTGTTTTTCCTTTTCCATTTTTACAGCTGCTGCTGCATTAAGTAAATTTGCGAATAAAAAACCTCAATTTAAAAGTATCATCTTGTCATCTTCACCGTCAAAGTCCTCCACTTGGTTAACAGTTCTATCAACATCTTTTGGATACAAAATTTAGTTTTTTCCCCGGATTCGTTTTGGTATTTTGTTAAAAATTGAGTTGTTATTTTATCATTGAATTTGTTTATTTTTATTATTTGTTACAAATTGTTGTTGACAAAACCTTGTTGTAATAATATTTAAGCTGCTACTAACAAAATATTGAAAAATTTGTCTATTGTGGATTTGAGGACAAGCTAAAGCTTTTTAGAATTATAATGGAATAAGCTCTTGAATAGGATTAAGGGGTGTTAGTTGACAAAACAGTAATCAAACAATTTAAGAAATATTTTTGAGGTTCAACTTTTAATTGGGAGCTTATTTTTAATATGAGGCCAAATGATAACTCAGGTTGTAGTTCTGTTCTATTCTAGTTCTGTTCTAGTTCTGTTCTAGTTCTGTTCTAGTTCTGTTCTAGTTCTGTTCTAGTTCTGTTCTAGTTCTGTTCTAGTTCTGTTCTAGTTCTGTTCTAGTTCTGTTCTAGTTCTGTTCTAGTTCTGTTCTAGTTCTGTTCTAGTTCTGTTCTAGTTCTGTTCTAGTTCTGTTCTAGTTCTGTTCTAGTTCTGTTCTAGTTCTGTTCTAGTTCTGTTCTAGTTCTGTTCTAGTTCTGTTCTAGTTCTGTTCTAGTTCTGTTCTAGTTCTGTTCTAGTTCTGTTCTAGTTCTGTTCTAGTTCTGTTCTAGTTCTGTTCTAGTTCTGTTCTAGTTCTGTTCTAGTTCTGTTCTAGTTCTGTTCTAGTTCTGTTCTAGTTCTGTTCTAGTTCTGTTCTAGTTCTGTTCTAGTTCTGTTCTAGTTCTGTTCTAGTTCTGTTCTAGTTCTGTTCTAGTTCTGTTCTAGTTCTGTTCTAGTTCTGTTCTAGTTCTGTTCTAGTTCTGTTCTAGTTCTGTTCTAGTTCTGTTCTAGTTCTGTTCTAGTTCTGTTCTAGTTCTGTTCTAGTTCTGTTCTAGTTCTGTTCTAGTTCTGTTCTAGTTCTGTTCTAGTTCTGTTCTAGTTCTGTTCTAGTTCTGTTCTAGTTCTGTTCTAGTTCTGTTCTAGTTCTGTTCTAGTTCTGTTCTAGTTCTGTTCTAGTTCTGTTCTAGTTCTGTTCTAGTTCTGTTCTAGTTCTGTTCTAGTTCTGTTCTAGTTCTGTTCTAGTTCTGTTCTAGTTCTGTTCTAGTTCTGTTCTAGTTCTGTTCTAGTTCTGTTCTAGTTCTGTTCTAGTTCTGTTCTAGTTCTGTTCTAGTTCTGTTCTAGTTCTGTTCTAGTTCTGTTCTAGTTCTGTTCTAGTTCTGTTCTAGTTCTGTTCTAGTTCTGTTCTAGTTCTGTTCTAGTTCTGTTCTAGTTCTGTTCTAGTTCTGTTCTAGTTCTGTTCTAGTTCTGTTCTAGTTCTGTTCTAGTTCTGTTCTAGTTCTGTTCTAGTTCTGTTCTAGTTCTGTTCTAGTTCTGTTCTAGTTCTGTTCTAGTTCTGTTCTAGTTCTGTTCTAGTTCTGTTCTAGTTCTGTTCTAGTTCTGTTCTAGTTCTGTTCTAGTTCTGTTCTAGTTCTGTTCTAGTTCTGTTCTAGTTCTGTTCTAGTTCTGTTCTAGTTCTGTTCTAGTTCTGTTCTAGTTCTGTTCTAGTTCTGTTCTAGTTCTGTTCTAGTTCTGTTCTAGTTCTGTTCTAGTTCTGTTCTAGTTCTGTTCTAGTTCTGTTCTAGTTCTGTTCTAGTTCTGTTCTAGTTCTGTTCTAGTTCTGTTCTAGTTCTGTTCTAGTTCTGTTCTAGTTCTGTTCTAGTTCTGTTCTAGTTCTGTTCTAGTTCTGTTCTAGTTCTGTTCTAGTTCTGTTCTAGTTCTGTTCTAGCTCTGTTCTAGTTCTGTTCTAGTTCTGTTCTAGTTCTGTTCTAGTTCTGTTCTAGTTCTGTTCTAGTTCTGTTCTAGTTCTGTTCTAGTTCTGTTCTAGTTCTGTTCTAGTTCTGTTCTAGTTCTGTTCTAGTTCTGTTCTAGTTCTGTTCTAGTTCTGTTCTAGTTCTGTTCTAGTTCTGTTCTAGTTCTGTTCTAGTTCTGTTCTAGTTCTGTTCTAGTTCTGTTCTAGTTCTGTTCTAGTTCTGTTCTAGTTCTGTTCTAGTTCTGTTCTAGTTCTGTTCTAGTTCTGTTCTAGTTCTGTTCTAGTTCTGTTCTAGTTCTGTTCTAGTTCTGTTCTAGTTCTGTTCTAGTTCTGTTCTAGTTCTGTTCTAGTTCTGTTCTAGTTCTGTTCTAGTTCTGTTCTAGTTCTGTTCTAGTTCTGTTCTAGTTCTGTTCTAGTTCTGTTCTAGTTCTGTTCTAGTTCTGTTCTAGTTCTGTTCTAGTTCTGTTCTAGTTCTGTTCTAGTTCTGTTCTAGTTCTGTTCTAGTTCTGTTCTAGTTCTGTTCTAGTTCTGTTCTAGTTCTGTTCTAGTTCTGTTCTAGTTCTGTTCTAGTTCTGTTCTAGTTCTGTTCTAGTTCTGTTCTAGTTCTGTTCTAGTTCTGTTCTAGTTCTGTTCTAGTTCTGTTCTAGTTCTGTTCTAGTTCTGTTCTAGTTCTGTTCTAGTTCTGTTCTAGTTCTGTTCTAGTTCTGTTCTAGTTCTGTTCTAGTTCTGTTCTAGTTCTGTTCTAGTTCTGTTCTAGTTCTGTTCTAGTTCTGTTCTAGTTCTGTTCTAGTTCTGTTCTAGTTCTGTTCTAGTTCTGTTCTAGTTCTGTTCTAGCTCTGTTCTAGCTCTGTTCTAGTTCTGTTCTAGTTCTGTTCTAGTTCTGTTCTAGTTCTGTTCTAGTTCTGTTCTAGTTCTGTTCTAGTTCTGTTCTAGTTCTGTTCTAGTTCTGTTCTAGTTCTGCTCTAGTTCTGTTCTAGTTCTGTTCTAGTTCTGTTCTAGTTCTGTTCTAGTTCTGTTCTAGTTCTGTTCTAGTTCTATTCTAGTTCTGTTCTAGTTCTGTTCTAGTTCTGTTCTACTTCTGTTCTGTTCTAATTCAAGATCTCGTGTAGGATCAGTGCTTCGGTTTAGGTTCTATTCTCTGTTTGAAGTCTTTGTATAGTTCGTGTTTGAGTTTTTACTTCAATTCAAGTTCAATTTCTGTTAGTTCATGAATAATAATTCAAACCCTTCCGCTTTAGTTTTCCCTCCACACAAAATTTATTTCATTATAATAAAGACATTACCCCTCAATAATATATGCAATCCCTTTTTTCATGCAATTATTTTATAAAATTTTCATATTTTAATTCTTAAGGTCGTAAAAACTGTCATAATAAATACGATATTAAATTTTAAACAAAACATATCAAAACTCCCAATAACAATCATAAACAAATATTGCATTTAATTGTCATTTTGTATTGACATCTCTTGTCAAAAAATATGAAGAAAAAAATCAAATTCTCAAACATGTCACGATTATAAAGGAACAAGTTAACAAAAAAAAAAAAAAAATCATATAAAAATAAGTTTTATTTGCTGCAAGTTGTGCATAATTTAACAATATAACCACTATAGAGCCATTTCTATACGACATCGAATACATTTAGCCTGTAAAGGCTCAGTGAGTCCGTCTGTCATTCCCAACCATTATACAAGTCAATTTCCACGTTCAGCATTTTATAATCATGTCTAGACAGACACCAAACACAAGAAGACTTTTGTTGCCTGCCTTCAAGTCAACCACTAAAAATTTCAAATATATTTTTTTTTTCCAAAAACGTTATTTTTTGTTGCCACTGTTACAGGCTTTGCCTCAGTTTAAGCGCCTACAGTTACAATAAGCATTTCCTATTGCTTTTCGAGTTTTGTTGCAATTGTTACAATTTGTGTCCGTCTGTCTGTCTGCCGCTCACAAGCCTAAATGGGACTCCCTTTTTTTTGGTATTGAATTGAGGTAACAACTTTGTTATTATTCATATTAAATTCCGGAAGTTTGATCGAAACAAGCCATTTCGGCTCTTTTGAAAACGGATTTATTAAAAAGTTTTTCATTATTATAAATTTTTCATTTCAAATTTACTCGTTTTCATACCAAAAGAAAAACTCTATTGCAATTGTTTGGTTAACAATTGAGGCAAAAAGTAGGAAAATGAGTTAAAATGACTCTAAAGAGTTTATGTATCACCGCTAACAAAATCCCTATAAATTTGTTAACAATTTGTAAAGTCTAGCGGTAACGTTTATTGTTCCTGTTCAATATTTGACAAACGGCTGTCGGTACAGACAACCACATTTCCCATATCTGCGGATAGAATATGTCAATAGCATGATTTGATTGTTAGTCAAATTGAGTGAAAATAATAGATTATTTTCAAATAGTAAAAAGAAACTTTATAACCATGTACTACCATCACCTCAGTAGATAAATTTTAATGCACAGTGGGGTATCTCAGAAAAAAGTTAAATAGGAATCGAATTTGAAACTGTTAGTCTTAATAAAGACAAAAATAAAGTGTTCCAAAGTATCTTTTAAATAAATGAAGATTTATTTCCACTTTTTTCCCCCATATAAGCCACTGTTCAATGTGATATGTGATAATATGCGCCATAATTAAATTCGTATAATAATTAAAATAGAATTTAAACAAGTGTAAAAAGTAAAAGAAAACTAAATTTTATGATCGCCATAAAAAGATTTATTGCTGACACAGAACAGACAAAGAATATTTTTGAAAAAGGTATAGGTACCTTCTTTCTAGTTCCTTAATATAAAATAAATTTTACATTGTTGACAATGAAATTTTTACTTTAAGAAGGAAACGTACAAGAAGGAAACGTATTCAAAAATTCTATATTGGCGGATATATACAAAATTTAATATCTTACTAGAATTAAAAATAGAACTAGAACAGAACTAGAACAGAACTAGAACAGAACTAGAACAGAACTAGAACAGAACTAGAACAGAACTAGAACAGAACTAGAACAGAACTAGAACAGAACTAGAACAGAACTAGAACAGAACTAGAACAGAACTAGAACAGAACTAGAACAGAACTAGAACAGAACTAGAACAGAACTAGAACAGAACTAGAACAGAACTAGAACAGAACTAGAACAGAACTAGAACAGAACTAGAACAGAACTAGAACAGAACTAGAACAGAACTAGAACAGAACTAGAACAGAACTAGAACAGAACTAGAACAGAACTAGAACAGAACTAGAACAGAACTAGAACAGAACTAGAACAGAACTAGAACAGAAACTAGAACAGAACTAGAACAGAACTAGAACAGAACTAGAACAGAACTAGAACAGAACTAGAACAGAACTAGAACAGAACTAGAACAGAACTAGAACAGAACTAGAACAGAACTAGAACAGAACTAGAACAGAACTAGAACAGAACTAGAACAGAACTAGAACAGAACTAGAACAGAACTAGAACAGAACTAGAACAGAACTAGAACAGAACTAGAACAGAACTAGAACAGAACTAGAACAGAACTAGAACAGAACTAGAACAGAACTAGAACAGAACTAGAACAGAACTAGAACAGAACTAGAACAGAACTAGAACAGAACTAGAACAGAACTAGAACAGAACTAGAACAGAACTAGAACAGAACTAGAACAGAACTAGAACAGAACTAGAACAGAACTAGAACAGAACTAGAACAGAACTAGAACAGAACTAGAACAGAACTAGAACAGAACTAGAACAGAACTAGAACAGAACTAGAACAGAACTAGAACAGAACTAGAACAGAACTAGAACAGAACTAGAACAGAACTAGAACAGAACTAGAACAGAACTAGAACAGAACTAGAACAGAACTAGAACAGAACTAGAACAGAACTAGAACAGAACTAGAACAGAACTAGAACAGAACTAGAACAGAACTAGAACAGAACTAGAACAGAACTAGAACAGAACTAGAACAGAACTAGAACAGAACTAGAACAGAACTAGAACAGAACTAGAACAGAACTAGAACAGAACTAGAACAGAACTAGAACAGAACTAGAACAGAACTAGAACAGAAACTAGAACAGAACTAGAACAGAACTAGAACAGAACTAGAACAGAACTAGAACAGAACTAGAACAGAACTAGAACAGAACTAGAACAAACTAGAACAGAACTAGAACAGAACTAGAACAGAACTAGAACAGAACTAGAACAGAACTAGAACAGAACTAGAACAGAACTAGAACAGAACTAGAACAGAACTAGAACAGAACTAGAACAGAACTAGAACAGAACTAGAACAGAACTAGAACAGAACTAGAACAGAACTAGAACAGAACTAGAACTAGAACAGAACTAGAACAGAACTAGAACAGAACTAGAACAGAACTAGAACAGAACTAGAACAGAACTAGAACAGAACTAGAACAGAACTAGAACAGAACTAGAACAGAACTAGAACAGAACTAGAACAGAACTAGAACAGAACTAGAACAGAACTAGAACAGAACTAGAACAGAACTAGAACAGAACTAGAACAGAACTAGAACAGAACTAGAACAGAACTAGAACAGAACTAGAACAGAACTAGAACAGAACTAGAACAGAAGCTAGAACAGAACTAGAACAGAACTAGAACAGAACTAGAACAGAACTAGAACAGAACTAGAACAGAACTAGAACAGAACTAGAACAGAACTAGAACAGAACTAGAACAGAACTAGAACAGAACTAGAACAGAACTAGAACAGAACTAGAACAGAACTAGAACAGAACTAGAACAGAACTAGAACAGAACTAGAACAGAACTAGAACAGAACTAGAACAGAACTAGAACAGAACTAGAACAGAACTAGAACAGAACAGAACTAGAACAGAACTAGAACAGAACTAGAACAGAACTAGAACAGAACTAGAACAGAACTAGAACAGAACTAGAACAGAACTAGAACAGAACTAGAACAGAACTAGAACAGAACTAGAACAGAACTAGAACAGAAACTAGAACAGAACTAGAACAGAACTAGAACAGAACTAGAAACAGAACTAGAACAGACTAGAACAGAACTAGAACAGAACTAGAACAGAACTAGAACAGAACTAGAACAGAACTAGAACAGAACTAGAACAGAACTAGAACAGAACTAGAACAGAACTAGAACAGAACTAGAACAGAACTAGAACAGAACTAGAACAGAACTAGAACAGAACTAGAACAGAACTAGAACAGAACTAGAACAGAACTAGAACAGAACTAGAACAGAACTAGAACAGAACTAGAACTAGAACAGAACTAGAACAGAACTAGAACAGAACTAGAACAGAACTAGAAGACAGAACTAGAACAGAACTAGAACAGAACTAGAACAGAACTAGAACAGAACTAGAACAGAACTAGAACAGAACGTAGAACAGAACTAACAGAACTAGAACAGAACTAGAACAGAACTAGAACAGAACTAGAATAGAACTAGAACAGAACTTGAACAGAACTAGAACAGAACTTGAACAGAACTAGAACAGAATATAATTATAAAGAAGTTAAATAAATTAAATCAAATTTTGGATAATTAAGTTTTGTTTTTATCGGCAATTGTTAACTTGCAAATAATAAATATTTACATGAAAAAAAAGGAATAATTATTGAATAAATAAATTAAAACTGAAACTTCTGCTTACTCTTGAAAATAGTAAAAATACATTTAAAAAGCATAAATAAATTTAATTGTTTATATTTTTACAACAGTTGTCATTAATTGCAGAAATAAATATAATTTTTTTTGTTCGTTAAATATTTTTACACAATTTTATATTGTAGCAATTTGTAGGTAAATGTTTATCCAGCCCTTTTAACCCATTAGCGAGTAAAAGGGCTTAAAAGTATCCGACAATTATTTTTGATCTTTAGTTTTACATATGTTATATTTAAAGACATGATTCGTAATCCTTGTAAAAAATGATCTAATTTGTTATCTGAAAATTTTTATTGCCTTTTTGGGGTTAAACCATAATTTATCCACTTCCTTTAACTGGCTCTTCTTCTCATCTTCTGGCTAAATTTTTGTTAACTGAATGTGTTTACAATTTTATTATTTATGTAAATTACATATTTTTTTTTATGTTAAATTGCCATTATGACAAAAACAACAGTTACTACAAATATTTACATCAACTGCAAGTGAAAAATATTTAATAAATATGTTTTAGTATTAAAAGGGGAAAAGTTCAAAGGGGGTTTAGGTCGAGTTAATGTGCCTGTGTAGGCCTGTAGCTGCATTAGAGATGGGTTAAAGGTAGAACAATCAAAACATTTGTGATGTAAAACGTTTAAATTTACATAATTTACAAGAGTAGAGAAACCCAGAAGTTTTAAGGGCGATAGTTTTTCATGGAAAAATTAAGTTGAATTTTGGAAATTCTGATATAAAAACTGGAATTTTAAAAATTATCCTACAAAAAACTTGAATTTTGAAAATTTTTCTACTAATACTTGAATTTTGAAAATGCTTCTATAAATACTCGAATTTTGAAAATTGTATTATAAATACTCGAATTTTAAAAATTGTGCTAAAAATACCAAAATTTTAAAAATTCTTATATAAATATAAATATTTTAAAAATTATTCTATAAATACCCGAATTTTGAAAATTCTCCTATAAATACTTCGATTTTGAAAATGTTCCTATAAATACTCAAATTTTAAAAATTCTCCTGTAAAAACCCGAATATTAAAAATTCTCCTCAAAATACTCGAATTTTGAAAATTTGACTAAAAATATTCGTATAAATATTCGAATTTCGAAAATTTCTCTATAATTATTCAAATTTTGTTAATTCTCCTTTAAAAACCCGAATTTTACAAATTCTAATATAAATATTCGAATCTTGAAAATTTTCTATAAATATTCGAATTTTGGAAATGTTCCTATAAATACACGAGATTCTAAAATTCTCCTATAAATAATCGAATTTCAAAAATTCCCCTACAAATACTAGAATTTTGAAACTTCTCCTACAAATACTTGAATTTTGAAACTTCATCTACAAATAAACGAATTTTAAAAATTCTTCTACAAATACACGAATTTTAAAAATTTTCTTATAAATTTTAGAATTTTGAAAATTTGTCTATAAAAACTCAAATTTTAAAAATTTTCCTATAAAAACTCGAATTTTGAAAATTTTTCTAATAATACTCGAATTTTGAAAATTTTTCTAATAATACTCGAATTTTGGAAATTCTCCTACAAATATTAAAGTGAAATTTTAAAATAAAATTTAAAATTTTCTTTAATTACTCAAACTTTCTTTAAATACACAAACTTCTTTAAATAATGAAATTTTGAATATTCTTCTATAAATACTAAAGTTTTGAAAATTCTCCTTAAAATAATAAAATTTTAAAAATTCCCCGACAAATCCTCGAATTTTGAAAATTTTCATATAAAAACTCGAATTTTGAAAATTCTCCTAAAAATATTCGAATTTTGAAAATTCTTCTAAAAATATTCGAATTTTGAAAATTCTTCTAAAAATATTCGAATTTTGAAAATTCTTCTTTAAATACTAGAATTTTGAAAATTTTCAAAACACAAAATCGAATTTAAAAAAATTTTATAAATATATTAGATTTTTTCAAAATTCTTCTATAAATACTCAAATTTTATAAATTCTCCTATTATTACCCGAATTTTTCAATTTCTTCTATAAATACTCGAATTTTGAAAGTTCTCCTAAAAATATTATTTTTAAAATGTTTCTATAAATACTCGCGTTTTGAAAATTGTCCTAAAAATACTCGAATTTTGAAAATTTTCCAATAAATTCTCGAATTTTAAAAATTCTATAAATTCTAGAATTTTAAAAATTCTTTTTTAAATTCGCGAATTTTGAAAATTTTCCTATGAATACCCGAATTTTGAAAATTCTCCTAAATATACTCGAATTTTGAAAATTCTCCTAAAAATACTCGAATTTTGAAAATTCTCCTAAAAATACAAGAATTTTGAAAATTCTCCTATAAATACTCAAATTTTGAAAATTAAAAATAAAATCTAATCTTGAAAAATTTTTTAAAAATTCGATTTTTTTAAATTCTTCTCTAAATATTCAAATCTTGAAAATTCTCCTTTTAATATCCAAATTTGGTAAATTCCTCTATAATACTCAAATTTTGATAGTTCCCCTGTAAATATTCGAAATGTTCCTATAAATTCCCGCATTTTGAAAATTCTCCAATAATTACTCGAATTTTGAAAATTCTCCTATAAATACTTGAATTTTGAAAATTAAAAAAAAAATCGAATTTTGACAATTTTCTAAAAAACTTGAGTTTTGAAAAATTTTATAAAAATTTTCGATTTCTTAAAATTTTCTATAAATACCCAAATTTTGAAAATTCTCCTATATATACCCGAATTTTGAAAATTCTCCTATAAATTCTCGCATTTTGAAAATGCTCCAATAATTACTTGAATTTTGAAAATTCTCCTATAAATACTCAAATTTTGAAAATTAAAAATAAAATCTAATCTTGAAAAATTTTTTAAAAATTCGATTTTTTTAAATTCTTCTCTAAATATTCAAATTTTGAAAATTCTCCTTTTAATATCCAAATTTGGTAAATTCCTCTATAATACTCAAATTTTGATAGTTCCCCTGTAAATATTCGAAATGTTCCTATAAATTCCCGCATTTTGAAAATTCTCCAATAATTACTCGAATTTTGAAAATTCTCCTATAAATACTTGAATTTTGAAAATTAAAAAAAAAATCGAATTTTGACAATTTTCTAAAAAACTTGAGTTTTGAAAAATTTTATAAAAATTTTCGATTTCTTAAAATTTTCTATAAATACTCAAATTTTGAAAATTCTCCTATATATACCCGAATTTTGAAAATTCTCCTATAAATTCTCGCATTTTGAAAATTCTCCAATAATTACTTGAATTTTGAAAATTCTCCTATAAATACTCGAATTTTAAAAATTAAAAAAAACTCGAATTTGGACAATTTTCAAAAAAAAATCGAGTTTTGAAAAATTTTATAAAAATTTTCGATTTCTTAAAATTCTTCTATAAATACTCAAATTTTGAAAATTCTTCTATATATACCCGAATTTTGAAAATTCTCCTATAACTACTCGAATTTCAAATATCTCTTTAAAAATACTAAAATTTTGATAATTTTCCTATAAAAACTCAAATTTTTTAATTTTTAAATTTTCCCTATAAATACTAAAATTTTGAAAATTCTCCTAAGAATACTAAAGTTTTGAAAATTATCCTATAAACACTCGAATTTTGAAAATATTCAAATATTCAAAATTTTACTATAAATGCCCGAATTTTGAAAATTCTTGTAAAAATACTCGAATTTTGAAAATATTACTATAAATTTCCAAATTTGAAAAATTCTCTTTTTTGGGGCCCTGTGGCATTAGATCATTTTCCAGAACTGCCGGATATTCAAAGTCACTCATACACATGCAAGTCTGTGCATGCTCATATTAAAAACAATATGTATGCAAATATTTTAAAGAATAATATTGACTGCAGCGACTGGTTGTTTGCCGAAACAAATTGGCCAGGTAACCCCGGTGATGAAACGAAATTTTTCATGCTTATTTTAATAGAAACTATGAAACACCATGGGGCAAAATTGAAGAAATAAATGAAAGAATTTCAGTGATAAGGTTTTACCTAAACCGTTTAATGGCTTATAAACAAGAGAAAATATAAAATTTCAGATTTTGATAACAAAGTTTAATAATCTGCAACAGTTGTTCATTTGTAAGGCGATTAGTGGTTAAATTTAAGGCCAAACTGATGTGCTTTTTACAGTAGCATATTACACAATTATAGCTGAGCTGTTAATAACAGTAATTGCCAGATAAAATTTGCCAAAAACTCTACCGATATTGAGTTTTAACAAGATTTTACATTTTCAATACCTAGAGCGTATGATTGATATTAATTACTGACTTAATTTGTTAAAAACTCTATAACTTTTTTACTAGAAAAGATATTGAGAAAATTTAAAATGATTCCAAATCTCAACAAAATAAAGTTAAACCTTAAAATTATTTGAATATTCTACTACTAATATAAGGTAGAGAAACTTTTGCATATTTATTAAAAATTTTTCGAAACTTAGCAGTTTTATAGGAAAAACTTAAAAGGAATCAGTTTGTAGTCCAAGTATGTCTGATTACCATACAGCCTCATCTTTGGGTTCTAGTAATCCATAGTGCAATTTCTTTTTTTTATAGATAAATATCCTTAAAAGCCATTTTGCCAAATAGGCTAAATTTTCAAAAAATCTGCATATTTTTTTTTATCAACAATTGGGGTTAGCTTTTTATTACATTATTTTCCTTTTCAAAATTGTTGCCAACAATTATTTAAAACTTTTTTAAAAATAAACAAAAAACTGTCCTTCATATGTATAAAATATGCAAAATTTGAAACGGTTAATGGTTTAGTTTTTTTTATGTAAAATACTCTGTCATATTTTTGGATAATAATTGGCCATTTTTATTATAACAAAATTTTGTTGTTTAACTAAAAATGTCACAATCTCATTTTAGTTGGAGTTTTGCCATCCAAACTTTTTAAACATCCTTTTTTTTGTTTTTTTGTATCAGACCTATTAAAATAACATTTTAATAAATGTCATTGTTAGGTTGTCATTTTTTTGTTTTGTTTTGGTCAAACATTTAATTTGATTTCGAACTTTGTTTACTGGAGAGGTGGTCCAAATGTAGACAAAAGAAACCAACCAACAAAAATATCATGTAACTTGTCATTTCAAATTTTGTCATATTTTTGTGTAATTTGTTAAAATTTATGTTGTTTGCAATTTGTTAAAATTTGTATTTGAAATGTAAATTTTTCGTAAACGTTTGACATGTGTTTTCAGTGGCACTTTATTTATATTTGTACTCAAACTCAACATTTACTCGTATAAAATAAAATCGAAAATTGTTAAAATTGTAGTTACAATATTTTTGACTTGTTAGTGTATAAATTTTGCTTTAATTTCAGTTTCGGAATTGTTGATTTTTTAATTGGCCTCAAAATATATAAGATTGTGCACACGCTTACCTGTCAGACAGACAAAAAGACAGACAGACAGATTTATTGACAGGTACAACAACATATGTTGCACTGTTTGTATGATGACAAAAATAAATTGATTTATTTCTTTGTAGTGGAATAAAAATTTTTAATTGAATCAATTAATAAAATTTGAAATAAATTTAATTTAAAATTCAAAATTTAATAAACGATTATTTATAACAGAATTTTTTAAATTCGAGCTTTTATAGAAGAATTTTTCATATTCGAGTATTTAAAGGAGAATTTTCAAAACTCGAGCTTTTTTAGGAGAATTTTCAAAATTCAAGTATTTATAGGAGAATTTTCAAAATTCGAGTATTTATAGGAGAATTATCAAAATTCGAGTATTTATAAAAGAATTTTCAAAATTCGAGTATTTGTGGAAGAATTTTCTAAATTCGAGTATTTATAGGAAAATTTTCAAAATTCGAGTATTTATAGGAGAATTTTTAAAATTCGAGTATTTATATGGGAATTTTTAAAATTCGATTATGGGGAAATTTTCAAAATTCGAGTATTTATAGGAGAATTTTCAAAATTCGAGTACTTATAGGAGAGTTTTCAGAATTCGAGTATTGAAAGGAGAATTTTCAAGTTTCGATTATTTATAGGAGCACTTTCAAAAACAAGTTTTTATAGAAGAATTTTCAAAATTCGGATATTTATAGGACAATTTTCAAAATTCATGTTTTTGCAGGAGAATTTAAAAAATTTGAGTTTTTATAGGAGAATTTTCAAAATTCGAGTATTTATAGGAGAATTTACAAAATTCGAGTATTTATGGAAGAATTTTCAAAATTCGAGTATTTATTGTAGAATTTTCAAAATTCGACTATTTATAGGAGAATTTTCAAAGTCCGAATATTTAAACTCGAGTATTTATAGTAAAATTTTTAAAATTCAAGTATTTATAGGAGAATTTTCAAAATTCGAGTATTTATAGGAGAATTTTCAAAATTCGACTATTTATAGGAGAATTTTCAAAGTCCGAATATTTAAACTCGAGTATTTATAGTAAAATTTTTAAAATTCAAGTATTTATAGGAGAATTTTTAAAATTTGAGTATTTGTAGGAGAATTTTCCAAATTCGTTTATTTATAGGAGAATTTAAAAAATTCGAGTATTTATAGGAGAATTTTCAGAATTCGGGGATTTAAAGGAAAGTTTTCAAAATATGAAAATTTTTAGGAGAAATTTCCTATTTCGAAAATTCGACTATTTAAAGACGAATTTGAAAAATTCAAGTATTTAATGAAAATTTTCAAAATTCGAGTATTTATAGGAGAATTTTCAAAATTCGAGTATTTATAGGAGAATTTTCAAAATTCAAGTATTTATAGGAGAACTTTTAAAATTCGAGTATTTATAGGAGAATTTTCAAAATTCGAGTATTTATAGGAGAATTTTCAAAATTCGAGTATTTATAGGAGAACTTTTAAAATTCGAGTATTTATAGGAGAACTTTCAAAATTCGAGTATTTATAGGAGAATTTTCAAAATTCGAGTATTTATAGGAGAATTTTCAAAATTCGAGTATTTATAGGAGAATTTTCAAAATTCGAGTATTTATTCAAGAATTTTCAAAATTCGAGTATTTATAGGAGAACTTTCAAAATTCGAGTATTTATAGGAGAATTTTCAAAATTCGAGTATTTATTCAAGAATTTTCAAAACTCGAGTATTTATAGGAGAATTTTCAAAATTATAGTATTTGTTCAAGAATTTTGAAAATTCGAGTATTTATAGGAGAATTTTACAAATTCGAGTATTGATAGGAGAATTTTCAAAATTCGAGTATTTATAGGAGAATTTTCAAAATTAGTGTATTTATATGAGAATTTTCTAAATTCGAGGATTTTTACAAAGAATTTTCAAAATTCTAGTATTTAGAGGAAAATTTTCAAAATTCGAGTATAATAGGAGAATTTTAAAAATTCAAGAATTTTCAAAATTCGAGCTTTTTAAGTAGAATTTTCGAAATTTTGTATTTATTTTAAAATTTCCGAAATTTGTGTATTTACAAGAAAATTTCGAAAGTTCAAGTATTAATAGCAAAACTTCTAAATTTCTAGTGTTTGTTTAATGGCCCCAAAATTATTAACCCTTTAATTTTACGAATGTCCACCACAAACATTCCAATCTCTGATATTTTTCGAAACATTATTAAATTTTTAATGTTCGAAAATGATTTGCCTTCACGTCAATGCTTATACTCGTATGTTTAACTAAAAGTATTAATGATTCCTAAGTTTTTTATTTTATTGACACTCTGCTTCAACGCCTGAGGTTTATTACTCCATAAAAACCAATAAAAAAAACTGAAACTTTGGCATCAGCATTTTCACTTTTGGGAAAATAAGAAATTCTGGTAACCTAAAGATAAACTTCATACACATGCCATAAGGCTATGAAGGAAGACAACATGATATAGGATAGTTAAAATGTATACACAAAAATGTCTAGAGTTTAAAAACCGCTACATAGAAAAAACCACGAGTCATCATCTGTTCTTGAAAACTAGAACAGGAGTAGGGATAAATACAGGAGGGTTTAAATTTATAGAAAAAGTAAAAGTTATAGTTATATTATTAAATTCTCATAATTCTTATAATTTAAAAATTGTATGGAAAATTTGAGTTAAAAGCTTGCTTTATTATAATAATATTAGAAAAAAATATTCACGCCTAAAAGCAGGCAACAACATTTTTAAATATCTATGCCTAATAATATGCAACAATTTTTAGCTTAAAATACACAAATTAGTTCAAAAGGTGTTTGTTTCTTGTTTAAGTGAGACCTTTAATTCCTTATGTTAGGACTTTTATCTTTGAGTTTAAGCTTTAATTCCCCTATTTAACTAACAACTAAATTTATATCCATTACTGTTTCCTTACATCCCTTTTGAATCTCTTATATACATTTACTCTTAAATGCTAAAATCCCTAATACCACAACAACCACACACATCACAGACAAACCGGCTGACGGTTATATTTTTGTATCTACTCAACCAATTTCGAACAAAATTCATATCCTGTAAGTGACAAGAGCATGATGTTTTCGTTATACATACAAATGTTTTCGTTTAGATTAAGGACATGCATAACTTTCGTTATGTGTGTCCTTTAGCCAATATGACACGTTTACTATTAAGGTTTTTTGGCGGCTTCTTCTTAGTGACTTCCAACTATTTATGTTTGGAATAAAGTTATGACAATGTGTCTACCAATTTATATTAGTTTTAGGATATTTATATCAATATTAGAAACGTGATTATTGTTATCATTTATTTAACTTGATTATATGAAACATTGAATGTTTAAAATTTTTCAAAATCCTGTTTTCAATAGACAAATCTCGAAAATTATTCTGGAAAAATTAGAATTTCTAAAATTGTTTTTTAATTATCAAAATTTTTTTGTAAGTACTAGACTTTCAAAAATTTTTCTGTGAGGAACTTATTTTCAAATATTTTCTAAAACTATTTGAATTTTAAAGAATCTTGTAACAAATGAAAAATTTAAAAATCTTTGGAAATTTCCTGTAAACATCCCAATTGTGAAAATGCTCCTATAAATACTCGAATTTTAAAAATTCCCCTATAATTACTCGAATTTTGAATATTTTCCTTAAAATATTCGAATTTTAAAAATTCTTCTTTAAATACTTGAATTTTTAAAATTCAAGTATTTATAGGAGAATTTTCAAAATTCGAGTATTTATAGGGAAATTTTTAAAATTCTAGTATATTAAGGGAAATTTTCAAAATTCGGGTATTAATAGGAGAATTTTCAAAATTCGAGTATTTATAGGGGAATTTTTAAAATTCTAGTATTTTAAGGGACATTTTCAAAATTCGGTTATTAATAGGAGAATTTTCAAAGTCCGAAGATTTAAACTCGAGTATTTATAGTAAAATTTTTAAAATTGGAGTATTTTAAGAAGGATTTTTTTAAATTCGAGTATTTTAAGGAAAATTTTCAAAATTCGAGTACATTAAGGAAAATTTTCAAAATTTTAGTATTTATAGGAGAATTTTCAAAATTCGATTATTTATAGGAGAATTTTCAAAATTCGAGCATTTTAAGGAAAATTTTCAAAATTCGATTATTTATAGGAGAATTTTCAAAATTCGAGTATTTATTCAAGAATTTTCAAAATTCGAGTATTTATAGGAGGATTTTCAAAACTGGAGTATTTATAGGAGAATTTTCAAAATTCCAGTATTTTAAGGAAAATTTTCAAAATTCGAGTATTTAGAGGGGAATTTTTAAAATTCGAGTATTTTAAGGGAATTTTTCAAAATTCGGGTGGGTATTAATAGGAGAATTTTAAAAATTCGAGAATTTATAGAAGAATTTTCAAAATTCGATTGTTTATAGTAGAATTTTTAATATTCAAGTATTTATAGGAGAATTTTCAATACTCAAAAATTTTCAAAATTCGAGTATTTATAGGAGAATTTTCAAAGTTCAAGTATTTATATGGGAATTTTTCAATTTCGAGTTTTTAAAGGAGAATTTTCAAAATTTGGGTGTTTGTATTAAAATTTTCAAAATTCGGGTAATTTAAGACAATTTTCAAAATTCGAGTATTAATAGGAGAATTTTTAAATTTTAAGAATTTTTAAAAATTCACCTATTAATACCCGAATTTTGAAAATTTCCCTAAAAATACTCGAATTTTGAAAATTCTCCTATAAATATTCGAATTTTAAAAATTCCCCTATAAATACTCGTACAGGCAACTCCCGGTATAACGAAAGATATAATGTCAGGCTCATTCGTAATACAGAAATATTCGTTATATCGCAAAGTTTTTATACTCTACACCACCATAGATATATTGGTCTGAGACCACCTTCTTATCTACTCATAAACAATAACTGATTCGATTTAACGATGTCAGTTCGTTCGACTGCTGTTCAGGCTTGTCATCAATGTAATCTCCTTATTAAAGTCCCATTTTCAAGGATAATTTCATGAAAATTAGTACAGACATCTTTTTTATAGTGAGACTAACAATACTGAAATCGGTTCTTTATTTCAGGAACCTTTCATAGGTCTGGCTTCCCGAAATTTAGATTTTGTCCTCAAATTTTATTATATTTATACAAAATTAAGAGGAAATATTTCTTTAAGATTTAAAAATCACTGTACGAAATTTTCGTTGGAATGGGTCGAAATCTTACGAAAACGACAATTTGATTCTTTTTTTGCACAGTTTACATATTTTTTACTTGTTTTTTTACTTTCTTTTTAGTCGGTTTTCAAATACACATTAATAAAATGTTTAAATTCATGGAAATTTTCCATAACTTTTTTTATTATTCGTTATATCGCGTATTAAATTTGCTTAATATTCGCTATATAAGGTATTCAATTGAAAAAATAATAGCGTTCGTTATATCCAATTTTCGTTAAATCGGGATTCGTTATACCCGGCTTTGCCTGTATTTTGCAAATTTTCCTTAAATACTCGAATTTTGAAAATTTTTCTTAAAAAGCTCGAATTTTATAATTGCTCCTTAAAATACTTGAATTCTGAAAATTTTACTAATACTCGAATTTTGAAAATTCTCCTATTAATTCCCGAAGTTTGAAAATTTCCCTTAAAATACTCGAATTCTAAAATTCTCCTATAAATATTCGAATTTTGAAAATTATCCTATAAATAATCGAATTTGGAAAATTCTCCTATAAATACTCGAATTTTGAAAATTCTCCTATAAATACTCAAGTTTTGAAAATTCTCCTATAAATACTCGAATTTTAAAAATTTATAGGAGAATTTTCAAAATTCAAGTATTTATAGAAGAATTTTTAAAATTCTAGTATTTATAGGAAAATTTTTAAAATTCGAGTATTTATAGGAGAATTTTGAAAATTCGAGTATTTTTAGGAGAATTTTCAAACTTCGAGTATTTATATATACTCTATAAATACTCGAAGTTTGAAAATTCTCCCAAAAATACTCGAATTTTAAAAATTCTCCTATAAATACTCGAATTTTGAAAATTCTCTTATAAATACTCGAATTTTAAAAATTCTCCTATAAATACTCGAATTTTAAAAATTCTTCTACAAATACTCGAATTTTGAAAATTCTCCTATAAATACTCGAATTTTGAAAATTCTCCAATAAATACTCGAATTTTGAAAATTCTTCTAAAATACTCGAATTTTAAAAACCCTCCTGTAAATACCCGAATATTGAAAATTTTCTTATAAATACTCGAATTTTGGAAAATTCTCCTATAAATACACAATTTAAGACTATTTGTTGTGGGACTCTACTTCACAGTACTTTTCTTATGACTTATTAAATTTGATACTTGTATTTTGTTATTGTATTTATCTTTTGTTTTCTAATATTGGATTATACGGATTAGAGGTACATATTTTATTTATTACTATTTGTTTTAATATAAACCATTTTAATAAGTATTTAGATACTTTTCTATTTCCATTAGATAGTATTTGCTCATTACGGAAGCTCATAAACATTTCTTAGGGAAATATTTGTATTAAAAATAAAATTACTTAAGCCATTAAAGCCATAACTAAAGAAATAAAAGAAATATGAACTTTTGTCCAAAATGTCTGGCTGTTTTTAACTCATACCCTCGATTCAAGAAATAACCTAAATATTTGTTATAAGAAACCAGAAAATAGGTAAAGGGAGGGGGTCAAGCCGCTTATACAATTATTTTATGTTATGAGTCAAATATTATGAAAATAGTCAGTCGTTGACAGTTTTTGTTATCAGATTATGATAAATATTTCGAGTTTTATTGCTCGTCTAATGATCAAATAGTTTCTTAGCAAATGCCGGCAACTTTTATGACATTTACATTAGGAAATCTCAAACTTATGAAGAAAGTTTTCTTCAATTTGGGGTGGCTTTTCTCAAAGCTTTAAGTGATTTTTAACTTAAGTGGGGGCCACTTGTAGTAGGAGGAAAGCTCCACTAAGTTAGCGTAAAAATCTATTATTGAATTAGTCCATAACTACGATTGTTAGACTAAGAGCTGTCCTTTCTTACACACAATATTATATCACGAATGGCTGAAGGTTTTTATATCCAATTATTATTTACGGCCCAGACATGACAGGATGTAATGATGAATTTTCCTATTTTTTTAGATTACTCCATTTTGCGGAAATGCTACGTGTTTGCAATGTTTAAGTGAAAAAGGATATTAAACAAATAAACACTAGTAAATTTTTGGGGTAAAAATAGGGCTTTTTATGAAAATGTTTGGTAATTTTGGACAAGTTAAAAGGATATAATAAAGAAACAAAGCGAAACTTAAAGGTCTTTAATATAAATAAATAAATTAAAGCAAAAATCCTAAATATTAGCAGATAATAAACCACATAAATACTCAAACTCCATATAGGAATTCGAATTTAGAAAATTTTCCTATGAAAAGTCGAATTTTAAAAATTCTAAAATAAATAGTCGAATTTTGAAAATTCGATTTTTTAAAATTTTTTTATTAATACTTGAATTTTTAAAATTCTCCTAAAAATACTTATATAAATACTCGAATCTTGAAAATTTTCCTATAAATAGACGAATTATGAAAATTATCCTTTAAATATTGGAATTTTGAAAATTCCTATGAAAACTCGAATTTTGAAAAATCAATTTTTTTTAATTTTTAGTATTAATACTCGAATTTTGAAAATTCTTCTATAAACACACTAATTTTGAAAATACATATATATACTCGAATCTTGAAAATTTTCCTATAAATAGACGAATTATGAAAATTATCCTTTAAATATTAGAATTTTGAAAATTCCTTAAAAAATCGAATTTTGAAAATTCTTCTATAATTAACCTAATTTTGAAAATTCTCCTCTAAACACTCGGATTTTTAAAATTTTCCTCTGAATACTTAAATTTTAAAAATTCTCCTATAAATACTCGAATTTTGAAAATTTTCTTATAAATACTAGAATTTCGAAAATTCTCTCTAAATACTCGAATTTTGAAAATTCTTCTTTAAATACTCAAATGTTGAAAATTCTCCTATAAGTAATCGAATTTTAAAAGTTCTCCTGCAAATATACGAATTTTTAAAATTCTTTTATAAATACTCGAATCCTTAAAATTCTCCTATAACTAGACGAATTAAGAAAATGATCCATTAAATATTCGAATTTTGAAAATTATCCATTAAATATTCCAATATTGAAAATTCCTATGAAAATCTGAATTTTTGAAAATTCTACCATAATTAACCTAATTTTGATAATTTCCTATAAACACTTGGATTTTTAAAATTTTCCTCTGAATATTAGAATTTTAAAAATTCTCCTATAAAAACTCGAATTTCGGAAATTTTCTTATATATATTCAATTTTTAAAATTATCCTAAAAATACTCGAATTTTGAAAATTCCCCTATAAATACCCAAATTTGGAAAATTCTCCCAAAATTACTCGCATTCAATAAAATATATAATTTTGAAAATTCTCTTAAAACTACTCAATTTTTTTAAGTTTCTTTTAAGTACTCGAATTTTGAGAATGTTCCTATAAGTACTCGAATTTTGTAGATTATCTTAAAACTACTCAAATTTTGAAAATTTTGCTATAAATACTCTTTTTCAAAACTACTAAAATCTTGAAAATTCTTTTAAAATTTCTAGAATTTTAATAATTCTCATTTAAGTATTCGAATTTTGAAAATTCTTTTATAAATACCCAAACTTTCAAAATTCTGCTATAAATACTCAAATGTTCTTATAAATACCAGAATTTTGAAAATTTTCCTCAAACTATACGAGTTTTTAAAATTCTTCTTTAAGTACTCGAATTTTTAAGATTGTCCTCTAAACACTCGAATTTAGAAAATTTTCTTAAAACTACTCGAATTTTTAAAATTCTCCTTTAAGTACTCGAATTTTTAAAATTGTCCCATAAACACTCGAATTTCTAAAATTCTCTTAAAACTACTCGAATTTTGAAAATTCTTCTATAAATACTCGAACTTTGAAAATTCTCCTTTAAGTACTCGAATTTTGAAAAATCTGCTATAAATATTCTAATTTTGAAAAATTGAAAATTCTCTTAAAACTACTCGAATTTTTAAAATGCTCTTAAAACTACTCGAATTTTTAAAATTCTCCTTTAAGTACTCGAATTTTTAAAATTATCCTATAAATACTCGAATTTTGAAAATTTTCTGAAAACTACTCGAATTTTGAAAATTCTCCTATAAATAATTATTTATTATCGATTATAATCGAACTTTGAAAATTTTCTTAAAACTACTCGAATTTTGAAAATTCTTCCATAAATAATCGAACTTTGAAAATTCTCCTTTAAGTACTCGAGTTTTGAAAATTCTCCTATAAATACTCTAAATTTGAAAATTTTCTAAAAACTACTCGAATTTTGAAAATGCTATTTTAAGTACACAAATTTAGAAAATTCTCTAAAAAATACTCTAACTTTCAAATTCTCGAATTTTGAAAATTCTCCTATACAAACTCCAATTTTGAAAATTCTCTAAAAACAACTCGAATTTTGAAAATGTTACTTTTAGTACTCGAATTTTGAAAATTTTCATTTTAGTGCTCGAAATTTGAAAATTCACCCTTAAGTACCCAAATTTTGAAAATTCTCCTAAAACTACTCGAATTTTGAAAATTCTCCTTTAGGTACCAAAATTTTAAAAATTCTCCTTTAAATACTCGAATTTGAAAAATTCTCCTGTAAATACTCGAGTTTTTAAAATGGTCCTATAAATACTCGAATTTTGCAAATTTTCTTAAAACTTCTAGAATTTCTAAAATTCTCCTTTAAGTATCTGAATTTTGAAAATTCTTCTTTAAGTACTCGAATTTTGAAAATTCTCCTTTACATACTTTAATTTTGAAAATTCTCCGCTAAGTAATGGAATTTTAAAAACTCTTCTTTAAAAAAAAATTAAAAATTGTCCTATAAGTACTCAAATTTTGAAAATTCTCCTCTAAATACACGAATTTTGAAAATTCTCCTATTAACACTCGAATTTTGAAAATTTTCTTAAAAAAATATCAAACATTTTTTCGTCAAAGAAAAAACATCGAAAATAAGTAAAACACTATCAATTTTCTTTCTATTTCTATTATTACTATTTCTTAAATGTTCTTTATTTTTAAAAACATGGAAGGTATTATATTTGATGGAAAAACTCGACAAAATTAAGATCTATATTTTAGTAAAAAAAATAAAAACATAGAAAATTTATTTTTTACTAAAAAACAACTCTTAAATTTCTATTAATTCAAAAACATTAAATGTTTTATAATTGCTGGGAAGATACAACAATTTCTATGTATTAAAAAAAACATCGAATATTTTTTAGTCATAAAAAAACATCGAATTTCCTTAAATAAAACTAAGTATTCTATTAATTTAGAAACATTGAATGTTTTATATTTTCTGGGAAGATCCGACAATTTCTTTGTATTAAAAAAACATCGAATATTTTTTAGTCATAAAAAAAACATCGAATTTTATTTTTCACTATCAAAACATATATATCCTATCAATTAAGAACTTATCAAAACATTTCTAAGCCAATGAAAAAACATCGAAAATGTTCTTATTATAGAGTAAACTTCTTCTATTTATTGACACGCTCGACAATTTTTTTTTAATTTTCTTTTGTAATAAAAAAACATCGAAAGTTCTGTATATTTTGAAGAAATGCTGTTATATAAAAATTTTTATTTATAAGAAAACATCGAAAACTTTCTATTCATGTATTAATTTTTTCCAAAAAACATAGACTTTAGAAAGTTTTATATACTTTGGGAAAATGTAAATATTTAGAAATTTTTTGATTTATAGAAAAACATCGAAAATTTGTTATTTATATATTTAATTTAAAGAAAAACATAGACTTTCTTCTTACATTATTTTCTTTGAAAAACATCGAAAATGTTATTTTTATTTTCTTTGCAAAACATCGAAAATGTTACTTTCATTTAAAAAAAAGGAAAGCTTTAAAGATTTGTGTTTCATGTTCAAATCTAGGAACTGATTCCCTAAACTATAACGCAAAAAAGCTTTGTAAGAGCTGTGTCTCGGGCTAAAGCTCTTTAAGATATTAGGCGCAGTAAAAGCTTTCAAACATTTTCTGTCTAAAAAGAAAACTTAACATTTTTTATTTATCAAAAAATATTAGATCTTCTTATAAACTAAATTCGGCGATTTTTTAGTCATAGAAAAAACATCGAAAATTTGTTTTTTACTAAAAAATTATCTAAATTTTCTAAAAAGTGAAAAAAATGGAATTTATTAATTTTTTGCGAAAAAAAGAGAGGAATTTTCGATTAAATGAAAAATTTTAAAAATTTAAATTTTTTGAAAAGGGTTTTTCAAAATTTTTGGGACTTCAAAGATTTAATTAAAAAGTTTTACTGTAGTGTATTGCACTAAGATCCCAATTTATTACAATTATTTATTATTGTAATAAATATAAGATATAATGTGTGGTTTTCGCTCTGTCTACCTAGAATTAGGGATAATCCTCCTGATGAGATCGTCTAACCAACCATCGAAATGCGTCGAGGAAAGGTTTCCCCACCAACATTTTTTGGTTTTATCAAAAAACTATTTATTACAATAATAAATAATTGTAATAAATTGGGATCTTAGTGCAATACGCTACAGTAAAAAATTTTTTATTTAAATTTTTGATTAAATGAAAAATTTTACAAATATAAAATTTTTCGATGAATTGCAAAAAACATCGAAAATTTTATTTTAGCTAAAAAATTATGCCTAATAAGAAACTTTTTAAATTATTTAGATCAATTCTACATATTTATCAACCTATAACTAGAGGTGGGTCGTTAGTCCTTCCTTCTGCGAATAAATTTCAAAAACATCGACATGTGTTCTTAACATAGAAAATTCATAATTATGTCAAATCGATAATTTCAAAACTTTTTTAAGGGTTCAATAAAATTAAGCGACCTTTTACATCAACTGTTACAATTTTCGACATAACTAAAAATTGGTAATATCCATGTCAACAGACACGTGTAGGCGTGTTGAAATATGATCCTAAACATTTATTAGCCGGCTGTCATTAAAGTTGCGAGTAGGTGGTAACTCAAAATATTTGATTTCCCAAGAATTGGAAATTAAACTTGGGTATAATTCAAAAATCAACATGTGCAAAAGCAAATAAAATATTCAAAGTATTGAAGCTTTGATCAATTGGCCTTGGTCTTGACTTTTATGACACAAGACTTCGCCAATTAATGACTTTGTAAAATAGTAAAATTCATTTGAGGGTTCATTTGCTGGGAAATTGGTGTTAAAATTGCTAAAAGAAAAAAACAGGGTTGAAAATTTTTACTGGGAAAATCTTTTGTTAATTTTCACAAAAACTTTTTAATTGTCTCCATTTACATAACATTGTTTACATTTACATAACATACATGTTGATGTAATTTACTCATGTAAATCCAAAAATTCATATTCATATAAAATTTCCTACATTTACACTTTAACTTCATTTATAATTTTTAATTAAATCAACAAAATATTTACCAACAAAATATTAACATAAATTTGACAACATTTAAGCAGCCAAACAAGATATTAATTCATATAAAAGAAAATTTCCAAATCCTTGTGGAAATTAAATGTAAATTGTAACAAATTATTAAAGGAATCATAAAAAGTATGAAATTTCCTTGACTTCTGTTGGCTTTCGTCCTTGCTTTGTCCTTTGTAAAAACACACACAAATTTTAATTTGGAAAATTTAATAAAATTTTCAAGATCTTGGAAATGCGTAACTGCGAAATTTATGTTAGGTTTTTTACTTAGATTTTAAATTTTCGATCCTATTCCTTTTTACATTATTTCAATACTCATACATACATAAAATTTCAGAAATGTCCTTTTTAAATATTTAATATTTACTCAAGCAACCAATTCAATAGTTTTTTTGCCCCAAATTTCCTTTATAGCTGCTCTAGTATTTTCCAAATACTTTTAAACTTTTATCAAAGTTTTCATAGTTTTCATGTCTGTGCCTGCACATGCATGAAGTGAGAATGTGAAAAAGACATGAATGAAGAAAATTAAATTTGTTTTGCGTCAAATTGCATAAATGTCAATTTGAAAACTTCATGTACAAAAATGTTTGCGAAAAAAAAAGATTCAAGAGCAGAAAAAAAATTAAAATTGAAAATAAAATATTGAGAAAAATTTAAAAGAAGTTTCAAATTGAAGATGTTTAAAAAAAATAGTCAAAAAGTTCAAAATTTTAGTAGTTATAGGATAATTTTTAAAATTTGGTTACTTAAAGAAGAATTTTCAATTCAATATACAAGAGAATTAAAATTCGATTAGTTTTAAAATAATTTTTTAAATTCGAGTAGTTTTAAGAGAATTTTCAAAATTCGAGCACTTTAAGGAGAATTTTTAGAATTCGAATAGTTTGAAAAATTTTTTAATATTAGAGTATTTAAAGGAAATTTTCAAAATTCGAGTAGTTTTAAGAGAATTTTCAAAATTCGAGTAGTTTTTATAGGAGAATTTTCAAAATTCGAGTACTTAAATGAGAATTTTTGAAATTCGATCAGTTTTAAGAAATTTTAAAATTCGAGCAGTTTTAAGAAATTTAAAAATTCGAGTAGTTTCAAGAGAATTTTCAAAATTCGAGTAGTTTTAAGAGAATTTTCAAAATTCGAGTACTTAAAAGAGAATTTTCAAAATTCGAGTATTTTTAAGAGAATTTTTAAAATTCGAGTAGTTTTAAGAGAATATTCAAAATTCGAGTATTTATCTGAGAATTTTCAAAATTCGAGTACTTAAATGAGAATTTTTGAAATTCGAGCAGTTTTAAGAAATTTTAAAATTCGAGCAGTTTTAAGAAATTTTAAAATTCGAGTAGTTTCAAGAGAATTTTCAAAATTCGAGTAGTTTTAAGAGAATTTTAAAAATTCGAGTACTTAAAAGAGAATTTTCAAAATTCGAGTATTTTTAAGAGAATTTTCAAAATTCGAGTAGTTTTAAGAGATTTTTCAAAATTCGAGTGTTTATAGGAGAATTTTCAAAACTCGAGTACTTAAATTAGAATTTTTAAAATTCGAGCAGTTTTAGGAAATTTTAAAATTCGAGTAGTTTTATGAGAATTTTCAAAATTGAGTAGTTTTAAGAGAATTTTCAAAATTCGAGTAGTTTTAAGAGAATATTTAAAATTAGAGTATTTCTAGGTGATTTTCAAAATTTGAGCATTTATAAGATAATTTTCAAAATTCTAGTACTTAAAGGATAAATTTCAAAATTCGAGTAGTTTTAAGATAAGTTTCAAAATTTGAGTACTTATAGAAGAATTTCCAAAATTAGAGTATATACAGGAGAATTTTCAAAAGAAGAGTATTTATGGCAGAATTTTTAAAATTCGAGTATATAAATGAAAATTTTCGAAATTCTAGTAGTTTAAGGAGAATTTTCAGAATTGGAGTACTTAAAGAAGAAGTTCAAAATTCGAATAGTTTTAAGAAAATTTTGAAAATGTGAGTATTTGTAGGATAATTTTCAAAATTCGGGTATTTAGAGGAGAATTTTTAAAATTTGATTATTTACAGGAGAATTTTATAAATTCTAGTACTCAAAGGATAATTTTCAAAATTCAAGTACTTAAAGGATAATTTTCAAAATTCGAGTACTTAAAGAAGAATTTCAAAATTCGAGTAGTTTTAGGAGAATTTTAAAAATTAAAGTATTTGTAGGGGAATTTTCAAAATTTGAGTATATATAGAAGGATTTACAAAATTCGAGTACTTAAATGAGAATTTTAGAAATTCGAGTAGTTTTAGGAGAATTTTTAAAATTCGAGAACTTAAAGAAGAATTTCAAAATTCGAATAGTAATTTTTAAAATTAGAGTATTTATAGGAGAATTATCAAAATTCCAGTTCTTAAAGGATAATTTTCAAAATTCGAGTAGTTTTAAGAGAATTTTTAAAATTCGAATACTTAAACGAACATTTTCGAAATTCGAGTAGTTTTAAGAGAATTTTCAAAATTCGAGTACTTAAAGGAGAAGTTCAAAATTCGAGCTGTCTTAAGAGAATTTTTAAAGTTAGAGTATTTGTAGGGGAATTTTCAAAATTCGAGTATTTATAGAAGAATTTTCGAAATTCTTGTACTTGAAGGAGAATTTTCAAAATTGGAGTAGTTTTAAGAGAATTTTCAAAATTCGAGTTTTGAGAGAATTTTTGTAATTAGAGTATTTATAGGGGAATTTTCAAAATTCGAGTATTTATAGGAGAATTTTCAAAATTCTACTACTTAAGGGAGAATTTTCAAAATTCGAATAGTTTTAAGAGAATATTCAAAATTCGAGTACTTTAAAATTTATAAGAGAATTTTCAAAATTCTAGTATTTAAATGATAATTTTCAAAAATCGAGTTCTTAAAAGATACAAAATTTGTTGTGTTTTTCCACGTTTTTGAATATATAGAGAATTTAAGATATAGTTTTTAGTAAAACACAAATTTTCAATGTTTTTTCCTTAACTACAAAATATTCGATGTTTTTTAATATATAGAATATTTGTCGTGTTTTTTACAAATATAAAACTTTATATGTATATTTTCAAATATATAAAAAATTTAGGGGCAAGTTTTAAGTAAGAATCTTTTTTGTGCAAAGTTTTTTCTACGAACTAAAAGTAAATTTTCGATGTTTTTTCTATGACTAAAAAAAATTAATAGAACATTTTTTGCGTTTTTTTTTATATATAAAACTTTACATGTTTTTGATTATAAAGAAAATTGAGGAGATTTTTAAGTAAAAACGAATTTTTGATGTTTTTTATATGACTTACAAATGTTCGATGTTTTTAAATAAGATAAAAAATTTCTCGAGTTTTTTTTTAACAAATGTAAAACATTCCATGTTTTTGAATATATAGAAAATTTAAGAATTTTTTTTAGTAAAAAACAAATTTTCGATGTTTTTTCTTTGACTAAAAAATATTCGATGTTTTTTTAATAGGTAGAAATTTTGTAGTGTTTTTCCAACAAACATTACACATTCCATGTTTTCGAATTTATAGAAAATTTAAGAGTTATTTATTAGTCAAAAACTAATTTTAGACTTTTTTTACTAAAATTTTTCGATGTTTCTTAAAAGAAGAAAATTTATTGAGTTAACACAGCAAATAAAAAAATTCCATAATTTTAAATTTATTGAAAATTTTAGAGGGTTTTAAGTAAAAACGAATTTTCGATGTTTTTTATATGACTTACAAATGTTCGAATTTTTTTAATATTGAAAATTTTGGAGGGTTTTAAGTAAAACAAATTTTCGATGTTTTTCTATGACTTACAAATGTTCGATGTTTTTTAATCAGAAAAAAAATTTGTCGAGTTTTTTTAACGAGTGTAAAAAATTCCATGTTTCTGAATATATAGAAAATTTAAGAGTTTTTTTTTAGTAAAAAACTAATTTTCGATGTTTTGTTCTTTGAATAAAAAATATTCTATGTTCTTTAATAGATAGAAAATTTATTGTGTTTTTCCAACAAACATTTCATATTTCATGTTTTCGAATATATAGGAAATTTAAGAGTTATTTATTAGTCAAAAACTAATTTTCGATGTTTTTTTTTTTACTAAAAAATTTTCGATGTTTTTTTAATAGATAGAAAATTTGTCTTGTTTCCACACCAAATAAAAAAATTCCATGTTTTTTAATATATTGGAGATTTAAGAAGGTTTTCAAGTAAAAACAAATTTTCGATGTTTTTTTATGCCTTAAAAATGATCGATATATTTCAGTTATTTAAAATTTTTAAATTTTTTTTTGATAAATAGGAAATTCTTTGTTTCTTTTCAAAGGAAAATATTTGTTTGATGTTAAAAGATTGAAAAACAAATATTATTCGATGTTATTATAATTAACATTAACTTTATACTTTACCCTTTTTACTCCTCTCAAATTATAAAATTCGCTTTATTATACCCCTTATTATTACTTCCCCCTATTTCAACTTCCAATAATTCTATAAATCCTAATTAAATCATTTTTATCTTATCTCTTATTTATGCAGTTTATTTATAACCCCTTTAACAGACAAAGTAATAAATATTAATTCCTATAATTAAAAATAAACCTTTCCAATTAAAGCTCTTAAAAAATTTCCTCCAACTAAATATATAAACTTCTTAACCCTCTAAAACCCTTACTAAGAATTTCTATGTCAATCATAGGCGGTTTGTAAGGTGTGTTTACGAAATCTAAGCCTTTTCTTACGCTACTAACCACCTTCTCCTCAGTACACACCAGGTATTCATGTTAAATCCCTTAACAACTTATCAATGAGTTAAATTTTCCCACCAAATCCAAAATAATTGTTACCTCTTTTATAAATTTGTTCGGAAAATATTTGTAGTTATACCCTAAATCATACATAATATTTTGAGAAACAACAATGAAAACAGTCACATAACTTATAATTTATTCCAAACATAAACAATCACAAAATACGACGATAACGACGAGTTGTGACTAAATAAATACAAAATCATTCATTTGAAATGTGTAGGGCACAGTTGGAATCATCCAACCACCAAAAATTTGAGACGATAAAAGTTGTTGCTTACTCATAATTAGGGGAAGAAAGAGGGAAATGACAATTAGAAAAAAGGGGTGATGCCAAACCATCTTTACATGAAAATATGTATGATTTGTCAGAGAACATTAAAAATGTTCTAGATTCATAGAAAATTTTCTATGTTTTTTAATCGAAAGAAAATTTTCAAAAATTTTTTCAATAAATGTTAACTTGAAGTTTTTTCTGTATTTTAATAACTAAAAATGCTCCTATAGTTCCAAAAGTTTGTGAAAATCCACAATTTCAAAACAAATATACAACTTGCGATGTTTTTCCAAAACTTTTCCCACAGTCAAGTTTTCTATAGAAAACTCTTCCCACTGTCAAGTTTTCTATAGAAAACTCTACCCACTGTGAAGTTTTCTATAGAAAACTCTACCCACTGTGAAGTTTTCTCTAGAAAACTCTTCACACTGTCAAGTTTTCTATAGAAAACTCTACCCACTGTGAAGTTTTCTATAAAAAACTCTTCATTCTGTCAAGTTTTCTATAGAATAATATTTCCAATGTCAAGTTTTCAATAGAAAAATCTTCCAACTGTCAAATTTTCTATAGCAAACTCTTCCCACTGTCAAGTTTTCTATAGAAAACTCTTTACAATATCAAGCTTTCTTTAAAAAACTCAACCTACTGTCAATTTTTTTTTAGAAAATTCTTTTTTTCCAGTTTTCTATACAAAGTTCTTCCCAATGTCAACTATTCTATAGAAAACTCATCCTACTGTCAACTTTTCTATAGAAAACTCATCCCACTGTCAACTTTTCTATAGAAAACTCTTCCCACTGTCAACTTTTCTATAGAAAACTCTTCAATTTGTCAACATTTCTATAGAAAACTCTTCCCTCTGTCAACTTTTCTATAGAAAACTATTTCCTTTATCAAGTTTTCTATAGTTAATTCTTTTCTTTGTCAACTCTTCCCACCTTCAACTTTTCTATAGAAAACTCTTTCCACCTTCAACTTTTCTATAGAAAACTCTTCCCACCTTCAACTTTTCTATAGAAAACTCTTCCCACCTTCAACTTTTTTATAGAAAACTCTTCCCACCTTCAACTTTTCTATAGAAAACTCTTCCCACAACTTTTCTATAGAAAACTCTTCTACCATCAACTTTTGTATAGAAAACTCTTCCTAACACCAACTTTTCTATAGAAAACTCTTCCTACCATCAACTTTTCTATAGAAAACTCTTCCTACCATCAACTTTTCTATAGAAAACTCTTCCTACCATCAAATTTTCGATAGAAACCTCTTCCTACCATCAACTTTTCTATAGAAAACTCTTCCTACCATTAACTTTTCTATAGAAAACTCTTCCTACCATCAACTTTTTTATATAAAACTCTTCATACCTTGAACTTTTCTATAGAAAACTCTTCCCACCTTCATCTTTTTTATAGAAAATTCTTCCCACCTTCAACTTTTCTATAGAAAACTCTTCCCACCTTCAACTTTTCTATAGAAAACTCTTCCCACCTTCAACTTATCTACAGAAAATTCTTCCCACCTTCAACTTTTCTATAGAAAACTCTTCCCACCTTCAACTTTTCGATAGAAAACTCTTTCTACCTTGAAATTTTCTATAAAAAACACTTTCCACTTTCAATTTTTCTATAGAGAACTCTTCCCACCTTCAACTTTTCTATAGAAAACTCTTCCCACCTTCAACTAGAAAACTCTTCCTACCTTGAACTTTTCTATAGAAAACTCTTTCTACCTTGAACTTTTCTATAGAAAACTCTTCCCACCTTCAACTTTTCTATAGAAAACTCTTGCCACCTTCAACTTTTCTATAGAAAGCTCTTCCCACCTTCAACTTTTTTATAGAAAACTCTTTCCACCTTCAACTTTTCTATAGAAAACTCTTCCCATTATTAACTTTTCTATAAAAAATACTTCCCAAAACCACTTTTCATGTTATAAACATTTCTTACTGTTCCCACTGTGAAAACGCTTTACACTATCCAACTATTTCTTATGAAAACGTTTAATCATATGACACGTGCCTTAAGCTGCCACCTTGGGCTTTGGTTTTCTATGTAATTTTTCAATATACCTTTGGTTTTCTATGTTATTTTTCAATATACTTTTTTAATTTTATGCATTTTTAATAATAAATGTTCTAAAGCTTTTAAAAATTATTATTTGAATTAATATCTGATAAAAGTTAGGTTTTTTATTTGGTATTTTAACAATATTCGTATATTTTTCCCACCCTTGTCGGCGCTTTTGTTCGACATTTAATGAGACCTTATCTAGAGCTTGAACATGGCACAATCAAACTGAAAGAATTATCTATGGATCTGGGTGATAAAATGAATAATTAATGTGGTGGAAATATAAAAAATTATAAAGCGGTTTGTTATAGGAATTGAATATTGTTTTAATACAAGAAAAATTAAGGTATACAAGGAAAATTGAAGGTGGTATTTTCACTAGCCACTAGTAGACAGAAAAGTGGTTGATAGAAAATTTTTGGAAATTATTACAAAGATTTAATAGTTTTTAGTCCAATAATGTACTAATCAAAAAAATTTTCTTACAGTGGATACTTTACTAGCTACTAGTAAACAGAAAAATGTATAGTCAACAAAATTTTTATATTAAAAAAAAGTATATGTTATAGTGAACAACAAATATTTTTACATAAATCTAAGATTATAAATTTGTTACCTTTTTGAATAAAAATTATAGACTTTTTATGTGAAACAGTCCTTTTACTCACCACTAGTAGTCACAAAAGTAAACAGTAGGGACAATTTTCAACATACCTGAAAATATAAAGAAATTTGAAAAAAATAAGTAAATTTATTGATTGTAACATAGAGTTCATTAAAAGTCAACTCAATTCATAGTCAAATTTTCTAAATATATACAAAAATTTTCTAATTTAATTCTCTTCCCATTCTTCCTTTTAAATTTCGACTTTTAAACAATTTCTTTTGTCATAAAAAATATATAAAAAAAAGTTCTTTATTATTCATAAATGACAATGACACAAAAAAATGCTAAAGAAACAAAGTTGTCTATTAAAAAAATAAACAAAAAAAAAAGAATTTTTGCTTCATAAAAAATTCATAAAATAAAGTTGTAAAATTTTAAATATTTTATATATGAACTTTTTCATATCATGAACTCGTACAGCAGCAGCAGCAGCTGCTACAGCTTCATTGTCACCCAAAAGAAAAGAAAACCTTCAGAGGGAGAAAACAATTTTTAAGATTCACTTAACTTTATTCAAAGCAAAAAACTATAAAAAATTATAACAAAAATATTCTACTAAAGCAGAATTATGCTAATGTTGTAATATAGGGAGGAAAATATTGACCCAAATTTTGTCTAAAAACCAGAAAAACTCAACATAATTTTGAATATGAATTTGCAAAATAGTTTTGTAAAATTAAGTTTTTTTTTTTTCTTCATATTCAAATAATTTATACCAAAAATGCACATAATTAAAGTTTTTGCCATTAAAATGAAGAAAATAGAAAAGAATATGAAAAGAAAGAAAGTCCTTTTTGTTATACAAAGGACCTGTATCTTGCTTAGGGGCATTTGCTTGTGTATGAAATTATGTAAGAAGAAAATATCGTTCAAGGTAAATTTTGTTTAAAGATTTTCTAGTTTAGAAAGCTGTTGCATAAATAAGATATGTATATGCATATGCACTATAATGAGATATGGACAACTTTAGTTATGCACCCAGGGAAATTTGCCGCTGGCTATCAAGGACAAGCCATTTTGTCAGTTTTCGGTAAAAAAAAGTGCAAGACGAAAAATGGGGTGGAAACTAAATATATGGAGCATGATATATGTAAGTGTAAAAATATGTATTTATATTAAACTAAACAATAAATTTTACTATAGAAAATTTGAAAATGGAAAGAGTTTTCTATAAAAAAGTTGACAGAAGGAAGAGTTTTCTATAGAAAAGTTGACGATTGGAAGAGTTTTCTATAAAAAAGTTGACGATGGGAAGAGTTTTCTATAGAAAAGTTGACGATGGGAAGTGTTTTCTATAGAAAAGTTGACGATGGGAAGAGTTTTCTATAGAAAATTTGACGATAGGAAGAGTTTTCTATAAAAAAGTTGACGATGGAAAGAGTTTTCTATAGAAAAGTTGACGATGGGAAGAGTTTTCTATAGAAAAGATGACAGAAGGAAGAGTTTTCTATAGAAAAGTTGACAGAAGGAAGTGTTTTCTAGAGAAAAGTTGACGGAAGGAAGAGCTTTTTATAGAAAACTTGGCGATAGGAAGAGTTTTCTATAGAAAAGTTGACGATGGGAAGAGTTTTCTATAGAAAAGTTGACTATGAGAATAGTTTTCTATAGAAAAGTTGACGATGGGAAGAGTTTTCTATAGAAAAGTTGACGATTGGAAGAGTTTTCTATAAAAAAGTTGACGATGGGAAGAGTTTTCTATAGAAAAGTTGATGATGGGAAGTGTTTTCTATAGAAAAGTTGACGATGGGAAGAGTTTTCTATAGAAAATTTGACGATAGGAAGAGTTTTCTATAGAAAAGTTGACGATGGAAAGAGTTTTCTATAGAAAAGTTGACGATGGGAAGAGTTTTCTATAGAAAAGATGACAGAAGGAAGAGTTTTCTATAGAAAAGTTGACAGAAGGAAGAGTTTTCTATAGAAAAGTTGACAGCAGGAAGAGTTTTCTATAGAAAAGTTGACAGAAGGAAGAGTTTTCTATAGAAAATTTGACGATGGGAAGAGTTTTCTACAGAAAAGTTGACGATGGGAAGAGTTTTCTATAGAAAAGTTGACGATGGGAAGAGTTTTCTATAGAAAAGTTGACGATGGGAAGAGTTTTCTATAGAAAAGTTGACGATGAGAAGAGTTTTCTATAGAAAAGTTGACGATGAGAAGAGTTTTCTATAGAAAAGATGACAGAAGGAAGAGTTTTCTATAGAAAAGATGACGATAGGAAGAGTTTTCTATAGAAATGTTGACGATAGGAAGAGTTTTCTATAGAAAATTTGACGATGGGAAGAGTTTTCTATAAAAAAGTTTACGATGGGAAGAGTTTTCTATAGAAAAGTTGACGATGGGAAGAGTTTTCTTTAGAAAAGTTGACGATGGGAAGAGTTTTCTATAGAAAATTTGACGATGGGAAGAGTTTTCTATAGAAAAGTTGACGATGGAAAGAGTTTTCTTTAGAAAATTTGACGATGGGAAGAGTTTTCTATAGTAAAGTTGACGATGGGAAGAGGTTTCTTTAGAAAAGTTGACGATGGGAAGAATTTTCTATAAAAAAGTTGACGATGGAAAGAGTTTTCGGTGGAAAGAGTTTTCTATAGAAAAGTTGAAGGTAGGAAGAGTTTTCTATAGAAAACTTGTCTGTGGGAAGAGTTTTCTATAGAAAAGTTGAAGGTGGGAAGAGTTTTCTACAGAAAATTTGTCGGTGGGAGGAATTTTCTATAGAAAAGTTGTCGGTGTAAAGAGTTTTCTATAGAAAAGTTGTCGGTGGGAAGAGTTTTCTATGGAAAAATTGTCGGTGGGTAGAGTTTTCTATAGAAAAGTTGACGGTGGGAAGAGTTTTCTATAGAAAAGTTGACGGTGGGAAGAGTTTTCTATAGAAAAGTTGACGGTGGGAAGAGTTTTCTATAGAAAAGTTGACGGTGGGAAGAGTTTTCTATAGAAAAGTTGACGGTGGGAAGAGTTTTCTATAGAAAGTTGACGGTGGGAAGAGTTTTCTATAGAAAAGTTGACGGTAGGAAGAGTTTTCTATAGAAAAGTTGACGGTAGGAAGAGTTTTCTATAGAAAAGTTGACGGTGGGAAGAGTTTTCTATAGAAAAGTTGACGGTGGGAAGAGTTTTCTATAGAAAAGTTGACGGTAGGAAGTGTTTTCTATAGAAAAGTTTGACGGTAGGAAGAGTTTTCTATATAAAAGTTGTCGGTGGGAGAAGTCTACAGCGAGAAGAATTTTCTATAGAAAAGTTGACAGGAGGAAGAATTTTCTATAGAAAAGTTGACAGTAGGAAGAGTTGAGGCCCTATGCTCCACTGGGAGTTTAGGATAAAAGAAGAAGAAGAAGGAAGAGTTTTCTAAACATACGTTGATTTCAACATCAGCCTAGGATTACCTCTAACGAATTGATTTAGCAATTTGAGGTGACTTAGCAGCTCGTTTTGTCGTCCTGATTTCAACATCGTGATGACTAAGTAATTCTTGATGACTCAACATTTAGTGATAAATCATCAATTTGAGGTGGCTGCAGTTCAAGATTTAGGATTACTCAACAGTTTTAGAATGACTCATTAGTTCAAGGATGAACTAATGAGGTTTAAAATATGATAACTCAGCAGTTTTAAGGTGAGTCATCAATTTGAGGATGTCTCAATAGTTTTAGGTTGACTCAAGAGTTTAAAAGATGACTCGGCATTCTTAGGATGACTCAAGAGTTTTACGACTTCTCAGGAATTTTAAAATGAGTCAGACGTATTGGTTCAAATGATAGATTTGGTTAAAAGAATAACCAAAAATTAGTTTTGCCCTAATAAGGAAATGCGTGTTTAGTACTTCTTTAAAAATGGGATAAATTGACTTAGACATATACTTAACATTGTTAATGACATAGACTTAGCCATATGTAGTTAAGGCCATGGGCATAAACTAAAGATGACTAAGGTTGACATACATGGGAAAACCGATGAGTTCGGTTCAAGACTGGAATTATTCTTAATGAATATATAAATTATTTTCAAGTTATTCAATTCTTTCAGAAAGTTCCTCTTTTCCTCTTTCCTAATTTAAAGAATATTTTTTGGATAAAAAAAAAATTTGAGTTGTACAAGGACAAAACAAATCTACTTATAACAACAGCAAAAAAATCGTTATCCTTCGAACATTTATGCACATAAAATGCAATTTATCACATTTCTGTATGAATACCTCACCACTGGAGATTAATCCTATTTAAAATGTGTGAAAAATCCTATAAAGATTTACAATAAAAGAAAATTGTTGCTCAGTATTTGGCCATAAGGAATAAGTACAGACAAATAATGAAAAAAATGGAATAAAAAAAGAAAGTCATATGACTTAATAATATTGAAATGTAAAATATAACAAAAAAAGACGAAGCAACAATTGTTTACAGCTTCTACTTTTTTTTGTATGAAAATCCCCTAATAAATCCTAAAATCCTTTTTTAAAAGAACACAATAAACAAAAAGGACAAAGAAAATTTAATTTTTTCTCCAACACTTTTACAATATTGTTACATGAACAATAATCAAAATTGAATTCGATTGAATAGTCCTCGTAGTTGGCACTAAAAAAAGAAGCTTTTGTCAGAAGATGAAAAGAATAAATGAAAATTTTATAATCAAAGTAAATCAATAAATGCAGTTTGTCATTTAAGTTTGTCTAAAGCCATTAATTTTCTACAACTGCTGGAAAAGAAGACAAATTGTAAGGGTTTCCTTTTCTTCTTTTTCGTCCTGTCAACTAAAGCTCGGCAAACAGCCAGAAAAGAACTAAACCAACAGCCACATTTAATAGAGACCAAATGACACTTATAGGCTTCAGTTTTAGTGCAAAAAAAAAATAATAATAAAAGAAATGCGAATAAAATATAACGAAAAACGCATAAAAGAAATAAACCAAATCCTTATAGTGACATCCTGCTGGGCTTTTATGCCTTCACTCCTGGCATTGGTTTGTGTGTTAGGAAAATAAAAATAAAAAAAATCTAATATTTCCACTTGTTACAAGTGTCGCTCACTTTTTAGGGTTGATTTTCATTTTTGCAATTTTTTGCGCCTTTTTTAAAGCTATTGTCCTTGAGTGAATTAAACCAGTTGAAATTTTCAAATTATTTCAAATTTTTCCTGTTTTCCTTTGTCCTTAAAATTGCCGCTTTAAGTAAGTAAATATTATTTTTGTCATTTGTTATAACAATTTTGAAGCTGTTCTGATTTCTCAGTCATTGTTTTTTTTTTTATTTTTCAAATAAATGGCGAAATAGTCTTTGGGTTTTAATAAAAAAAAAGTTGCAATTTAATTTTTACTTAGTTTCTTTTATGTCATCAGAAAAGCCTTGAGGCTATTCGAAGTTGTCTAGTAGAATTTTGAACAAATGTTGATTTTGTTATTGAAAATTGATTGATTTTTAAAGTAGATACAGCTAGAAAGGGAGTATACATTAAATCTATGTCTTAGTCTATGTCTTAGTCTATGTCTTAGTCTATGTCTTAGTCTATGTCTTAGTCTATGTCTTAGTCTATGTCTTAGTCTATGTCTTAGTCTATGTCTTAGTCTATGTCTTAGTCTATGTCTTAGTCTATGTCTTAGTCTATGTCTTAGTCTATGTCTTAGTCTATGTCTTAGTCTATGTCTTAGTCTATGTCTTAGTCTATGTCTTAGTCTATGTCTTAGTCTATGTCTTAGTCTATGTCTTAGTCTATGTCTTAGTCTATGTCTTAGTCTATGTCTTAGTCTATGTCTTAGTCTATGTCTTAGTCTATGTCTTAGTCTATGTCTTAGTCTATGTCTTAGTCTATGTCTTAGTCTATGTCTTAGTCTATGTCTTAGTCTATGTCTTAGTCTATGTCTTAGTCTATGTCTTAGTCTATGTCTTAGTCTATGTCTTAGTCTATGTCTTAGTCTATGTCTTAGTCTATGTCTTAGTCTATGTCTTAGTCTATGTCTTAGTCTATGTCTTAGTCTATGTCTTAGTCTATGTCTTAGTCTATGTCTTAGTCTATGTCTTAGTCTATGTCTTAGTCTATGTCTTAGTCTATGTCTTAGTCTATGTCTTAGTCTATGTCTTAGTCTATGTCTTAGTCTATGTCTTAGTCTATGTCTTAGTCTATGTCTTAGTCTATGTCTTAGTCTATGTCTTAGTCTACGTCTTAGTCTATGTCTTAGTCTATGTCTTAGTCTATGTCTTAGTCTATGTCTTAGTCTATGTCTTAGTCTATGTCTTAGTCTATGTCTTAGTCTATGTCTTAGTCTATGTCTTAGTCTATGTCTTAGTCTATGTCTTAGTCTATGTCTTAGTCTATATCTTAGTCTATGTCTTAGTCTATGTCTATGTCTATATCTTAGTCTATGTCTTCGTCTATTTCTTAGTCTATGTCTTAGTCTATGTCTTAGTCTATATCTTAGTCTATGTCTTCGTCTATTTCTTAGTCTATGTCTTAGTCTATGTCTTAGTCTATGTCTTAGTCTATGTCTTAGTCTATGTCTTAGTCTATGTCTTAGTCTATGTCCTAGTCTATGTCTTAGTCTATGTCTTAGTCTATGTCTTAGTCTATGTCTTAGTCTATGTCTTAGTCTATGTCTTAGTCTATGTCTTAGTCTATGTCTTAGTCTATGTCTTAGTCTATGTCTTAGTCTGAGTCTTAGTCTATGTCTATATCTTAGTCTATGTCTTCGTCTATTTCTTAGTCTATGTCTTAGTCTATGTCTTAGTCTATGTCTTAGTCTATGTCTTAGTCTATGTCTTAGTCTATGTCTTAGTCTATGTCTTAGTCTATGTCTTAGTCTATGTCTTAGTCTATGTCTTAGTCTATGTCTTAGTCTATGTCTTAGTCTATGTCTTAGTCTATGTCTTAGTCTATGTCTTAGTCTATGTCTTAGTCTATGTCTTAGTCTATGTCTTAGTCTATGTCTTAGTCTATGTCTTAGTCTATGTCTATATCTTAGTCTATGTCTTCGTCTATGTCTTAGTCTATGTCTATATCTTAGTCTATGTCTTGGTCTATGTCTTAGTCTATGTCTTATTCTATGTCTTAGTCTATGTCTTAGTCTATGTCTTCGTCTATGTCTTAGTCTATGTCTTAGTCTATGTCTTATTCTATGTCTTAGTCTATGTCTTAGTCTATGTCTTATTCTATGTCTTAGTCTATGTCTTAGTCTATGTCTTAGTCTATGTCTTAGTCTATGTCTTAGTCTATGTCTTAGTCTATGTCTTAGTCTATGTCTTAGTCTATGTCTTAGTCTATGTCTTAGTCTATGTCTTAGTCTATGTCTTAGTCTATGTCTTAGTCTATGTCTTAGTCTATGTCTTAGTCTATGTCTTAGTCTATGTCTTAGTCTATGTCTTAGTCTATGTCTTAGTCTATGTCTTAGTCTATGTCTAAGTCTATGTCTTAGTCTATGTCTAAGTCTATGTCTTAGTCTATGTCTTAGTCTATGTCTTAGTCTATGTCTTAGTCTATGTCTTAGTCTATGTCTTAGTCTATGTCTTAGTCTATGTCTTAGTCTATGTCTTAGTCTATGTCTTAATCAATGTATTAGTCTATTGGTTAGTCTATGTCTTAGTCTATGTCTTAGTCTATGTCTTAGTCTATGTCTTAGTCTATATCTTAGTCTATGTCTTAGTCTATGTCTTAGTCTATGTCTTAGTCTATGTCTTAGTCTATGTCTTAGTCTATGTCTTAGTCTATGTCTTAGTCTTTGTCTTAGTCTATGTCTTAGTCTATGTCTTAGTCTATGTCTTAGTCTATGTCTTAGTCTATATCTTAGTCTATGTCTTAGTCTATGTCTATGTCTATATCTTAGTCTATGTCTTCGTCTATTTCTTAGTCTATGTCTTAGTCTATGTCTTAGTCTATATCTTAGTCTATGTCTTCGTCTATTTCTTAGTCTATGTCTTAGTCTATGTCTTAGTCTATGTCTTAGTCTATGTCTTAGTCTATGTCTTAGTCTATGTCTTAGTCTATGTCTTAGTCTATGTCTTAGTCTATGTCTTAGTCTATGTCTTAGTCTATGTCTTAGTCTATGTCTTAGTCTATGTCTTAGTCTATGTCTTAGTCTATGTCTTAGTCTATGTCTTAGTCTATGTCTTAGTCTATGTCTTAGTCTATGTCTTAGTCTATGTCTTAGTATATGTCTTAGTCTATGTCTTAGTCTATGTCTTAGTCTATGTCTTAGTCTATGTCTTAGTCTATGTCTTAGTCTGAGTCTTAGTCTATGTCTATATCTTAGTCTATGTCTTCGTCTATTTCTTAGTCTATGTCTTAGTCTATGTCTTAGTCTATGTCTTAGTCTATGTCTTAGTCTATGTCTTAGTCTATGTCTTAGTCTATGTCTTAGTCTATGTCTTAGTCTATGTCTTAGTCTATGTCTTAGTCTATGTCTTAGTCTATGTCTATATCTTAGTCTATGTCTTCGTCTATGTCTTAGTCTATGTCTATATCTTAGTCTATGTCTTCGTCTATGTCTTGGTCTATGTCTTAGTCTATGTCTTATTCTATGTCTTAGTCTATGTCTTAGTCTATGTCTTCGTCTATGTCTTAGTCTATGTCTTAGTCTATGTCTTATTCTATGTCTTAGTCTATGTCTTAGTCTATGTCTTATTCTATGTCTTAGTCTATGTCTTAGTCTATGTCTTAGTCTATGTCTTAGTCTATGTCTTAGTCTATGTCTTAGTCTATGTCTTAGTCTATGTCTTAGTCTATGTCTTAGTCTATGTCTTAGTCTATGTCTTAGTCTATGTCTTAGTCTATGTCTTAGTCTATGTCTTAGTCTATGTCTTAGTCTATGTCTTAGTCTATGTCTTAGTCTATGTCTTAGTCTATGTCTTAGTCTATGTCTTAGTCTATGTCTTAGTCTATGTCTTAGTCTATGTCTTAGTCTATGTCTTAGTCTATGTCTTAGTCTATGTCTTAGTCTATGTCTTAGTCTATGTCTTAGTCTATGTCTTAGTCTATGTCTTAGTCTATGTCTTAGTCTATGTCTTAGTCTATGTCTTAGTCTATGTCTTAGTCTATGTCTTAGTCTATGTCTTAGTCTATGTCTTAGTCTATGTCTTAGTCTATGTCTTAGTCTATGTCTTAGTCTATGTCTTAGTCTATGTCTTAGTCTATGTCTTAGTCTATGTCTTAGTCTATGTCTTAGTCTATGTCTTAGTCTATGTCTTAGTCTATGTCTTAGTCTATGTCTTAGTCTATGTCTTAGTCTATGTCTTAGTCTATGTCTTAGTCTATGTCTTAGTCTATGTCTTAGTCTATGTCTTAGTCTATGTCTTAGTCTATGTCTTAGTCTATGTCTTAGTCTATGTCTTAGTCTATGTCTTAGTCTATGTCTTAGTCTATGTCTTAGTCTATGTCTTAGTCTATGTCTTAGTCTATGTTTTAGTCTATGTCTTAGTCTATGTCTTAGTCTATGTCTTAGTCTATGTCTTAGTCTATGTCTTAGTCTATATCTTAGTCTATCTCTTAGTCTATACACTCCACCTTTTTAGCTAACTTTTTAGTAAAAAGGTGTGAGCACTTAAATGCTATTGATTTCAACAAATTTTTTAGTTGTTTTCGCCTTTAACTTGTATATATTTTATCGCTTACAAATATTTACTTAACATTTAAAAGTCATTAACAAAAAATATACAAAACCAATCGATAAAGTTCGCATTCCATTGCCTTTTTCCAACCTAAACGAAAACATTCAAAATTTACAATCAATAAAGAATTTAATAAGAAATTTTTGAACTTTACAAAAATAGTTTCAAAATATACAGATACAACCATTAACACCAAAACAAATATTGGAAACAAAATCTGTAAGATAAAACTATCAAAAACTAAAACTAAAATGTTCATATTGACAGATGCTGTTGATGGATGTTGCACATCATCATTTGCACTTGATGCTTGACGCTTCAATATCAGCAAAAATAGCTAAAGACAAAAGAATGAGCAAAGATTTTGTCACAGCTTTTAAAGGAATATAAAGCAAAAATGCCTTAGATTCAATAGTAATCAAGTAATATGTATTTACTGAAACTGATATCAGTATTTGATACTGCAACATCAAATGCAGCAGACAGTTATCTACAACATACTCTCGTTGCAACGTATCATCACCAACAATTTTCATTTGTAAAAGCAACAAAATGATCCCCTAAAGTATCATGATAGGAGGAAAAGTGTTCATAAGATACAATTTTTGTTCTAAATACTCAAACAGTTTCACATGGTTCGTTATCTTTAAGTACAACAAGCTCACACACCTTCAAACCTTCAGTATCAAAATGATACCAACACCTACATCAGACAAAAAAAAAACTTTCAAAATTTTATTAAAAAGGAAAAAGTTGAAGACGAAGAGCAAGATAAATGTGCAAAAATCGTTTTTGAATGAATGGGAAATTCAAGAAATTTTTGAAGGAAAATACCCTCTAACATGCAACAAACAAATGACATGAAGAAATGAATGAACTAGAGACTTAACAACAAAAGCAATAAGGATGACAACAACAAGTACACAAAAAAACTACATTTTGATGGGAAATTGATGATGATTGAAGAGTTGTTGTTATGTTAGAAGTTGTTGCAGTTGCATCATTTGAAATGTTTTAAAAGACTCTGAACACTTGTGTTGCACACACAAAAAATAACATACAAGAAAATTCCTTTTCAATACATAAAAGTATTTCATAGGAAAGGCAGGATACGAAAGAAATGTCAGACACTAAAACAGAAACAAAGGCTAAGATCAAGACGAATATAAAGACATAGACTGAGACATACATTACGACATAGACTAAGACATAGACTAAGACATAGACTAAGACATAGACTAAGACATAGACTAAGACATAGACTAAGACATAGACTAAGACATAGACTAAGACATAGACTAAGACATAGACTAAGACATAGACTAAGATATAGACATAGACTAAAATATAGACAAAGACTAAGACATAGACTAAGACATAGACTAAGACATAGACGAAGACATAGACGAAGACATAGACGAAGACATAGACGAAGACATAGGCTAAGGTATGGACATAGGTATGGACATAGACTAAGACTCAGACTAAGACATAGACTAAGACATAGACTAAGACATAGACTAAGACATAGACTAAGACATAGACTAAGACATAGACTAAGACATAGACTAAGACATAGACTATGACATAGACTAAGACATAGACTAAGACATAGACTAAGACATAGACTAAGACATAGACTAAGACATAGACTAAGACATAGACTAAGACATAGACTAAGACATAGACTAAGACATAGACTAAGACATAGACTAAGACATAGACTAAGACGTAGACTAAGACGTAGACTAAGACATAGACTAAGATATAGACTAAGACATAGACTAAGACATAGACTAAGACGTAAGCTAAGACATAAACTAAGACATAAACTAAGACATAGACTAAGACATAGACTAAGATATAGACTAAGATATAGACTAAGACATAGACTAAGACATAGACTAAGACATAGACTAAGACATAGACTAAGACATAGACTAAGACATAGACTAAGACATAGACTAAGACATAGACTAAGACATAGACTAAGACATAGACTAAGACACAGACTAAGACATAGACTAAGACATAGACTAAGACATAGACTAAGACATAGACTAAGACATAGACTAAGACATAGACATAGACATAGACTAAGACACAGACTAAGACATAGACTAAGACATAGACTAAGACATAGACTAAGACATAGACTAAGACATAGACTAAGACATAGACTAAGACATAGACTAAGACATAGACTAAGACATAGACTAAGACATAGACTAAGACATAGACTAAGACGTAGACTAAGACATAGACTAAGATATAGACTAAGACATAGACTAAGACATAGACTAAGACGTAAGCTAAGACATAAACTAAGACATAAACTAAGACATAGACTAAGACATAGACTAAGATATAGACTAAGATATAGACTAAGACATAGACTAAGACATAGACTAAGACATAGACTAAGACATAGACTAAGACATAGACTAAGACATAGACTAAGACATAGACTAAGACATAGACTAAGACATAGACTAAGACATAGACTAAGACATAGACTAAGACATAGACTAAGACATAGACTAAGACACAGACTAAGACACAGACTAAGACATAGACTAAGACATAGACTAAGACATAGACTAAGACATAGACTAAGACATAGACTAAGACATAGACATAGACTAAGACACAGACTAAGACATAGACTAAGACATAGACTAAGACATAGACTAAGGCATAGACTAAGACATAGACTAAGACATAGACTAAGACATAGACTAAGACATAGAATAAGACATAGACTAAGACATAGACTAAGACATAGACTAAGACATAGACTAAGACATAGACTAAGACATAGACTAAGACATAGACTAAGACATAGACTAAGACATAGACTAAGACATAGACTAAGACATAGACTAAGACATAGACTAAGACATAAACTAAGACATAGACTAAGACATAGACTAAAACATAGACTAAGACATAGACTAAGACATAGACTAAGACGTAAACTAAGACATAACTAAGACATAAACTAAGACATAGACTAAGACATAGACTAAGACATAGACTAAGACATAGACTAAGACATAGACTAAGACATAGACTAAGACATAGACTAAGACATAGACTAAGACATAGACTAAGACATAGACTAAGACATAGACTAAGACATAGACTAAGACATAGACTAAGACATAGACTAAGACATAGACTCAGACATAGACTAAGACATAGACTTAGACTAAGACATAGACTAAGATATTAATACTAATAATAATAGTACCAATGATTTCGTGTTCACTCTTTAACTTCATTCCATTTTGGTCTCTTTCTCTTAAATGATTTCCTTTAAAATTTCATTTTATCCTTCAAAAGCTTTTAAGCACTTTTTTGCATATACTAAGTAAATTTTGTTGTAGGAATTTCACAATTTGATTATGACTAGAATTTTGAACAAATTAGATTGAATAATTTTCTTCGTTTATGCACAAAAAAAAACTTGTAGACTTCGAAAGCATTAAAGAAGGCAAAAAAAAAGCTTAATGCTTTAATTGAATCAAAGTGTTAAAAATCAGAGATGTAAATGTAAAAATGACAGAAAGTTCAAAGAAATTGTGGCAATTAAGAAGAACTTCATGTAACAAGAAAATAAAGTTTTGAAAAAAAAATTGAATTTAAACTTTAAAGTTTGTGAGGCAGAGATGGAGCTTTGATTGTGGCTTTTATTTCAAATTAAAGTGTTGAGGCGTAAATGGTATGAAATTATGGCGATTTGTGGAGATTTCTTATAATAAATATACTTCTGCCATAAATGGCCACCTCTTTTTAACACATCGTTAAAAGCTCATAAAAACTGAGTAATCACAATATTTTTTTCTTTTTTGTTAAAAAAAGCAACCAGACCTTTAAATCAATGGTTTCTTTTATTAATGGAAATAAAAGCTTAAGTGGTTTAAATGTTGAATGTTTTTAACCATAATTTGAATTGTAACGAATTAATTGGTTTGTTTGCCTGATGATCATTATAATGATAATAATGATGTTACCACAGTTTTATTGACCATCATCATAACATATATTTTGTAGATAAACTTCCTTTTTTCTAGTTTTTTTCTTTATGTTTGTAATAATTTATTTCTACTTATGTTATTTTGTAGTAAACAAATGTTATTTGATTTTTTATTTATTTTTATGGTTTTTGTGTTAAATGGTCAAGAGATAAAACGAAATATTAGTAATAAAAAATTGTAGTTTAAAATTATGAACATATGGATATGGAGTTAAGACCATTAGTGGTATCACAATACGAAGAAATATGAAAAATATATTTTATAAATTTTATAGGCTTTTTAGTAGTGGGTTAAAATAAAGGCAAGAGGAACAAATCTTTATTTTTATCACCTAAAGTGATTTAAAAATATCTGATGATTGTACTAAGGCCTCTGGCTTAAGAAAGAGTTAAAACGGTTTAAGAATTAAACTAAGATATTGTGAACTGGGTTTCTGAAAGTATAAGGTTAAAGAACTTATCCATATATTTTAAGACCTACATAAATCAGGTTTTCTTTAATTTAAAGCTAAAAATTTTCAAAAAGCTACATTTTCTTTACTAATGACTTAATCGTTTTGGCATTTAACGACGTCATTCTTGACTGTTTTGTTTTTTCTTGTTATCTACATTTTTTAACTCATTGTGGGTAAATATGTATTTGTTATCGTTTTCCCCAGAATATTGTAAATTATTGATTTATGAGTTTGTTAACAAAAATAGGTGATGATTTTGAATAGGTGGGCTGGATTGTCATTAACGCCTTATCTTGTCAAAAAATAATTGCAAACAATTTTTTGAAATTAAATCTTTATAAATACCTTGAATTTTGGAATTATTGTACTTTACCTGGAAATAAAAAAGAAAAACAATTAATTTAATAAAGATATCAAAAATTTTAACAAAATCAAATTTTATGAATATTTTTTTAAATAATTCATATTGTTATAGGAAATTTTTAAAAATTTCTTATTTTTATAGAAAATTTATAGGAAATTTTCAAATTTTCTTATTTTTATAGGAAATTATTAAACAATTTTTATTTTTATAGAAACTTTTCCAAAAAATTCTTATTTTAAAGAAAAATTTTTCCGAATTTTATATTTTTATTGGAAATTTTTAAAAAATTTCTTATTTTTTATAGGAAATTTTTCAAAAATTTATTATTTTTTTTAAGAAATTTTTCAAAAATTTCTTATTTTTTTTAAGAAATTTTTCAAAAATTTCTTATTTTTTTTAAGAAATTTTTCAAAAATTTCTTATTTTTTTTAAGAAATTTTTCAAAAAATTCTTATTTTTTTTTAAATTTTTCAAAAATTTCTTATTTTTTTTAAGAAATTTTTCAAAAATTTCCTATTTTTTTTAAGAAATTTTTCAAAAATTTCCTATTTTTTTTAAGAAATTTTTCAAAAACTTCCTATTTTTAAAGGAAATTTTTCAAGAATTTCTTTTTTTTATATAAAATTTTTCAAAAATTTCCTATTTTTATAGGAAAATTTTCAAAACTTTCCTATTTTTATAGGAAATTTTTCAAAAATTTCCTATTTTTATAGGAAATTTTCAAAAATTTCCTATTTTTATAGGAAATTTTTCAAAAATTTCCTATTTTATAGGAAATTTTTCAAAAATTTCCTATTTTTATAGGAAATTTTTCAAAAATTTCCTATTTTTATAGGAAATTTTTCAAAAATTTCTTATTTTTATAGGAAATTTTTCAAAAATTTCCAATTTTTGTAGGAAATTTTTCAAAAATTTCCTATTTTTATAGGAAATTTTTCAAAAATTTCCTATTTTTATAGGTTCAAAAATTTCCTATTTTTATACACAAGTTTTCTAAAAATTTGTTTTTTTTATAGGAAATTTTTCCAAAAATTTCTTATTTTTATAAAAAAATTCTTATTTTTTATAGATTTTTATATGAAATTTTTCAAAAATTTCTTATTTTTATGGAAAAATTTTCAAAAATTTCTTATTTTTATAGGAAAATTTTCAAAAATTTTCTATTTTTATAGGAATTTTTTCAAAAATTTCTTATTGTTATTGGAAATTTTTCAAGAATAGGAAATTTTTTTGAATTTAATTTCTTTTCTATTTTAAACAAAACTTAAAATTTGAAAAACTAATTAAAGCAAATGTCTTTTGCAGAAAACACTACAACAAAAAACATATGTGTTGTTACCTCAAACCTCACATTAAAATAAAACCACTTTAATTTAAATTTCTCTGCTCATTCTCCAGTGGCCAGACACAAAAAAAAATCTAATACTTCTGTTCCCGGTGGTCCAAGTATGGGTAGTTTTTTTGCCAACCCAACAAAATAAAACCCCAAAATATTATAAAACAACAATAATGATAGAAAGGGAATGAAAGAATCTTCATACTCTTACTTCGAAAAAGGCTCTGCTCATAAGGACAAGAGCCATTTCAAAATGTTTAAAGGCTGATGTTTGTTGTATCACAAGCAACATCATCCTGATTATGGCCAACAACAAAAATCAAAGAAAATGAAACTAAATACTTAAAGGATAAAGCAAAAAATATAAATTGTAAGTCCTTAATTATATTGAGTGTATGAAATCCTTTAAACACAGACATTTACATTTATATGAATGTATGTGTTTACAAATTTATTAGATATTTATGTCTCATACTCTTAAACTTCTATTTTTTGTATTTAATACCATCAAAAAGTCTATTAAAACATATGAAAATGAGACTTTGTGGAGAACTGTGATGTGGTCAGATCTTTTTGTTTTTTTGGCTTTAACTATAGTTACGCTTCCTTGACTACAACTATGACTACCCCCTTTTTTTGCTGTTGGTATTGGTGTGTTCCCAATCAAACCACTCATAAATTCTTATTCTCCTCCTTCGACTTTCGTTGCATTTAATCCCCAACAATTTGCAATTTTTGGCAATTTAAGTCAGACCAAGTTGAGTTTATGGCCAAAAAAATACAGTAACATATTAAGTAGATTTTGAAGGGGAGCAAAATTTCATTATTTGTTATTCGTTTGTTTGTGGTGGTATTAGGACTTTTTTAAAAAAATGTAATAATATCAAGTGGCAATTTGAAAAGCTTTGAAACCTCGAAATCTATGCTCAGACACATTTACATTTTTGCCCAAACATTTTGTTCATGCATTTGAAAAATTATAATGACGCCACCACCAGGTTTCGTCTATAAAGTTAAAATATTTAGTAGTTGAGCTTCCAGACGACAACTTAAGCATAAAACGGAGGACATTTATTCCCGTTAGTTTATGAATTTATTGGTCCAAAAGCTTTGGAAGGCATTAATTTGTTATGGGGATTTGTTGTTTATAATTTAAAGTAGCTTAGAATATTTAAAAGGCTATAAAATGGCCTTGGGCAATATAAAAATAAGAAATTTTTCAAAACTTTTTTATAAAAATAAGAAATTTTTTTAAATTTTTAAAATTTTTAAAAAATTTCCTTTTTTGACAAATTTACTATAAAAAAAGGCATTTTTGAAAAATTTCCTATAAAAAAGGGAATTTTTAAAAAATTTCCTATAAAAAAAGGGAATTTTTGACAAAATTCCTATAAAAATAGGAAACTTTTGAAAAATTTCCTATAAAAATAGGAAACTTTTGAAAAATTTCCTATAAAAATAAGAAATTTTTGAAAAATTTCCTATAAAAACAGGAAATTTTTGAAAAATTTCCTATAAAAATAGGAAATTTTTGAAAAATTTCCTATAAAAATAGGAAATTTTTGAAAAATTTCCTATAAAAATAGGAAATTTTTGAAAAATTTCCTATAAAAATAGGAAATTTTTGAAAAATTTCCTATAAAAATAGGAAATTTTTGAAAAATTTCCTATAAAAATAGGAAATTTTTGAAAAATTTCCTATAAAAATAGGAAATTTTTGAAAAATTTCCTATAAAAATAGGAAATTTTTGAAAAATTTCCTATAAAAATAGGAAATTTTTGAAAAATTTCCTATAAAAATAGGAAATTTTTGAAAAATTTCCTATAAAAATAGGAAATTTTTGAAAAATTTCCTATAAAAATAGGAAATTTTTGAAAAATTTCCTATAAAAATAGGAAATTTTTGAAAAATTTCCTATAAAAATAAAAATTTTTTGAAAAATTTCTTATAAAAATAGGAAATTTTTGAAAAATTTCCTATAAAAATAGGAAATTTTTGAAAAATTTCCTATAAAAATGGGAAAATTTTGAAAAATTTCCTATAAAAATAGGAAATTTTTGAAAAATTTCCTATAAAAATAGGAAATTTTTGAAAAATTTCCTATAAAAATAGGAAATTTTTGAAAAATTTCCTATAAAAATAGGAAACTTTTGAAAAATTTCCTATAAAAATAGGAAATTTTTGAAAAATTTCCTATAAAAATAGGAAATTTTTGAAAAATTTCCTATAAAAATAGGAAATTTTTGAAAAATTTCCTATAAAAATAGGAAATTTTTGAAAAATTTCCTATAAAAATAGGAAATTTTTGAAAAATTTCCTATAAAAATAGGAAATTTTTGAAAAATTTCCTATAAAAATAGGAAATTTTTGAAAAATTTCCTATAAAAATAGGAAATTTTTGAAAAATTTCCTATAAAAATAGGAAATTTTTGAAAAATTTCCTATAAAAATAGGAAATTTTTGAAAAATTTCCTATAAAAATAGGAAATTTTTGAAAAATTTCCTATAAAAATAGGAAATTTTTGAAAAATTTCCTATAAAAATAGGAAATTTTTGAAAAATTTCCTATAAAAATAGGAAATTTTTGAAAAATTTCCTATAAAAATAGGAAATTTTTGAAAAATTTCCTATAAAAATAGGAAATTTTTGAAAAATTTCCTATAAAAATAGGAAATTTTTGAAAAATTTCCTATAAAAATAGGAAATTTTTGAAAAATTTCCTATAAAAATAGGAAATTTTTGAAAAATTTCCTATAAAAATAGGAAATTTTTGAAAAATTTCCTATAAAAATAGGAAATTTTTGAAAAATTTCCTATAAAAATAGGAAATTTTTGAAAAATTTCCTATTTTTGAAAAATTTCCTATAAAAATAGGAAATTTTTGAAAAATTTCCTATAAAAATAGGAAATTTTTTAAAAATTTCCTATAAAAATAGGAAATTTTTGAAAAATTTCCTATAAAAATAGGAAATTTTTGAAAAAATTCCTATAAAAATAGGAAATTTTTGAAAAATTTCCTATAAAAATAGGAAATTTTTGAAAAAATTTCCTATAAAAATAAGAAATTTTTGAAAATTTTTCTATAAAAATAGGAAATTTTTGAAAAATGTCTTATAAAAATAGGAAATTTTTGAAAAATTTCCTGTAAAAATAGAAAATTTTTGAAAAAATTTCTTATAAAAATATAATCATTTTTTTTGCACATTTTCCCCTTGTTATCATATTATTGAGCCCCACTGTTTAACTGTGGGCTGTTGTGAGTTTTTATTTTGTGGTTGCCTGTGCCTGTCCTCCCATTTAATATTCTTTTTGTTATTAAGCCAGGGCTTATTATCGGTAAAATTATAGCTGTTGATTTATGGCTCTTTATGTGTTTTAACGAGATAAAATTTTTATTTATTTTCATTTTAAGCTAAATTGAGCTTCTGTTTCTTTTTTCGTTGAAATAATTCATGGATACTTTATATTTTATCTATAAATAAAAGGCGTTTTAATAAATAAAAATTTAACTAAAAAAAAGATACTAAAGCAAACAGGCAGCATCAGGAAAAGGGAGCCAAGTAAAGTAATTTTACTTGAAATAAAAAGTGATAATCTAAAAATCAAATAAAATTTTGGTGAAATTAAACAAAAAGTTTTAAATCTAAAATTGTATTACATTTCTGTCAAAAAACGGGAGATGTCCGTGTCAGTAGGTATTTTAGGGTAGACATTATCTGTCCTTCCATTAAGTCAGTTGTCGATTTGTTACGAAACTTTTCAGTAATTTTAAAGTTTCATTTTATATTTGTTTAAAATTTTTACATATTTTGTTCTTTTGTTCAAGTATTAAATATTTGGTTTAATATTTTTATTTTTCTGAAGACTGCAAATATACAACACTCATCATTATTATGATCCTTATGATCATTATATTTGATTATAATTAATTATGTTCAGCTGCCTATGGAGCATGTTCATTTTTTATGAACTTTATGCCAAATGTTGGCATTATTAAAAATTATTTAACATATAAAAAGTTCATCATTATTTTTTTATGAACCTTTATCTGTGTTTAATGTAGCGTTATTAAAAATTATTAATATTTCAAATTGCAAAGGCAAAAAAACAGAAATATGAATAATTTTTATTGAAAAAAATGAATATTATTAAATTTATTGAGTGTAATACATGTAAAAGGAAGTACAAAAACATATACAGTTTGAAAAATGACATAAACAATATTTAATTATAATGTTTATTTAATGAATTGAATGATCCAATATAGAGACATTGTTTCAGTACAGTCCTACTTATATATTCCAATTCTGTTCTAGTTCTGTTCTAGTTCTGTTCTAGTTCTGTTCTAGTTCTGTTCTAGTTCTGTTCTAGTTCTGTTCTAGTTCTGTTCTAGTTCTGTTCTAGTTCTGTTCTAGTTCTGTTCTAGTTCTGTTCTAGTTCTGTTCTAGTTCTGTTCTAGTTCTGTTCTAGTTCTGTTCTAGTTCTGTTCTAGTTCTGTTCTAGTTATGTTCTAGTTCTAGTTCTGATCTAGTTCTGTTCTAGTTTTGTTCTAGTTCTGTTCTAGTTCTTTTTTAGTTCTGAGGAGAAATTTTAACCTTAATCCGCATATACCCCTTAATTGTTTTCTTTTCAAATTGGATTTGCATGTAATTTATACCTTAAATTTTAAACTAAACGAAAATTCCAATTTTTTTAAGTAACGAAAAAAAAAACTATAAAAATCTGTTTTTACTAATACGAGCAATTTATACCCATCCCTTAGGGCAAGACTAATGTACCGATGATGCATGCAAACAAAATTTATCCCCTGTATTTCTACATTTGGTTGAATGTGGCAATGAATCTGTTTGTAAAACAGCGATAAATTTGTAAGTTTAGATTTTGATAATCGTATCTACCTAAATGTTTCTTCCATACATTCATATCCTTCCATTTGTCTACCTCCCATAGCCAATAGGTGTTGCTATGGCATGTAATGTTTCTTTTTTTCTGAAACGTTTTAATAAGTAATGAACATTTTTATTCGAATCATAGTATTTTCGTTTTTTTTGCAGTAACATAAGATCAAAAAGAATTTCCAAAAACGTTTTGTTAAATTGCATTGGATTTCAAATTCATGAGATATGCAAAGGATAGACCGACAACAGTAGTTGTATGTCTTATTGCATTATTTGGGGGGTGTTTTTCTTTGTGTTTGTTCGTGTTTGTATGTATGTGAATAAGGTCCTCATTTGGGGTGGTATTTGTTTTTTTTTGTATCTGTAGTCATTTGCCTTTTATGGTGTAATTTCTTTTTATCGTTTCTTGTAAAATTTTATCATTTGGTGATTTTGTCACATTTGTTCAGGTTTTGTTTAGTTTTATGGTTTAATATAATTTTCTTTTTGTCTGTTATGTTTTTTTTTTGGGGTTTTATTTACTTTCACCGTTTGTTTAATTGACTTTTGGCGTCATTTATTATGTTTTTCTTTTTGTCACAAATCCCTTAAGAGTAATTATTCATTTCTGCTTTTTAATTTTTTGTAATAAAAATATTACCAGAACATGAAAAACTATTAAATTTATGAAAATTGTGGAAATAATGAAACCAGTTAAGTTAAAGCTCTAAAGCATATGTTTCTTAAATGAAAGGCCTAGAATTGAAATAGAATGGAATTAAAACAGAACTCGAACAGAACTAGAACAGAACTAGAACAGAACTAGAACAGAACTAGAACAGAACTAGAACAGAACTAGAACAGAACTAGAACAGAACTAGAACAGAACTAGAACAGAACTAGAACAGAACTAGAACAGAACTAGAACAGAACTAGAACAGAACTAGAGCAGAACTAGAACAGAACTAGAACAGAACTAGAACAGAACTAGAACAGAACTAGAACAGAACTAGAACAGAACTAGAACAGAACTAGAACAGAACTAGAACAGAACTAGAACAGAACTAGAACAGAACTAGAACAGAACTAGAACCGAACTAGAACAGAACTAGAACAGAACTAGAACAGAACTAGAACAGAACTAGAACAGAACTAGAACAGAACTAGAACAGAACTAGAACAGAACTAGAACAGAACTAGAACAGAACTAGAACAGAACTAGAACAGAACTAGAACAGAACTAGAACAGAACTAGAACAGAACTAGAACAGAACTAGAACAGAACTAGAACAGAACTAGAACAGAACTAGAACAGAACTAGAACAGAACTAGAACAGAACTAGAACAGAACTAGAACAGAAATAGAACAGAACTAGAACAGAACTAGAACAGAACTAGAACAGAACTAGAACAGAACTAGAACAGAACTAGAACAGAACTAGAACAGAACTAGAACAGAACTAGAACAGAACTAGAACAGAACTAGAACAGAACTAGAACAGAACTAGAACAGAACTAGAACAGAACTAGAACAGAACTAGAACAGAACTAGAACAGAACTAGAACAGAACTAGAACAGAACTAGAACAGAACAAGAACAGAACAAGAACATAATTTGAATTATAACTAGCATTAAATTATGAAGAGAAGACTAGAACTTGAATAGAATAAGATTTGTTAGATATTTCAGAAACACTTGTGTAGCATACTTTTAGGATAATCTAAATAATATATAAAATATAACTAGAAGAACTTTTTTGTCAAAAGTTTCTGATAATAAAAGAATTTTATTAAAACTAAATGCTTTGTCAAATAAACGGATGTGTTTAGATATAAAATTTTATTAAACTTTTTTGCAAAATAATTTTTTTTAAAAATCCCTAAGTTATGTTACAAAATATTCTCTTAAATATCTGAGTCTTCGATCGATATCGATTGCAACTGTTTGGTTTCAGTTTTTAGAACAGAAATCCCTGTATTTTTAATTTGTTTATAATGAAATTATGTTAATGTCCTGTAAAGTGTTTAAAAGAAAACTATTATCCTCAAATTTACCCCTGACCTACCCCCCTTTAGAACGAACCACCTTGTGTTAGAAAAATATATCCTGCAACTGTTACATACAAACAAGTAAAATGCATTTTCTGAAAATACAAGAATTTTTTTTAATATTCTTGTAAATGATGACGTGTTCATTTGGTAATAGACAGAGGATTTGTGTTCACAAGGATAAATAAATGGAAGGATAATTTTAATGTATTGCGTAAGCACATACAGAAGCAAAAGCAAACTTCTAATAGGTTTTCGTTTTTTAAAATTACTAGAGGTAATGAATTGAAAATTACAGACAACCAACAAATGTCCTTCGACAAAGGATTTTTCAAATTTTATTGAATGTATTTTAGAAATATTTTTGTGAACAACAAAAAAATAGAAAGATTTATATTGTGTTAAATATTAGAAATGTTATTGAAATTATGTGAAGCATGAAATTAAATATTAAAATTGACTGGATTTAAAAACAACCACTAACTAATGCTAAAAAGGATTTTTGTTTTAAAGGATTTAAATTAAAATGTTGCCATTTATTAGAATAACGAGTTCAATGGAAATTATTTAGTTTGATTTATAAAATTGTATAATTACTTTGTTTGTGTGTTTAAAAGGATTTACTGTGTTTTAGTCCTGTTTTTTTGCGAAATTTTGTTGATTTTGTTTTAGTTTTTGAGATTTATTCATGTAGAAATTTGAATTTGTTTAATTACTAAAGTTTGGTTTAATTTTAGAGTTTAAATTATAAGTTTTTTTTTATAATTTAGCTAAAATGTTTATTCATTTGTTAAACAAAGAGTTAATAACAAAATTTTTCAATTAGCTGCGGTTTTTTGAACAAAAAAAGAAAATTATGAAAAAATTAAGTTAACAGTGGGGTTGAAAAAATTTTTTTGGTAAAATTTGATTTTTTAATTCTAAATATTGGGTGAATTAATTTGAATTAAGTTTTTATGAGATTTTTTTTTTTTGGATAAAAAATTTAAATTCAATTTTTTATATTTCTTTTGTTGAAGTTTAAGTGAATTTTATACATTTATTACATAATATTTTAATAAGGTTTTATTATTTTGTAAAACCTTCCTTTATTGAGATTTAGGTTTCTTTTGATCTTTGTCAATATCTTTGGTATTAAAAAAGTTATAGTGTTTTAAACAGATTTAGTCATTAATTAATATCAATCATACGCTCTAGGTATTTAAAATACAAAATCCTAGTAAAACTTACAATCGGTAGCTTTTATGGAAATTTTTCTTTTAGAAACAAGTTTTTTGATAACTCAGCTATTTTCATGTTACATGTTACTTCCGAACATGTTCAGTTTGTTTACTAATTTAACCGTGAATTGGCTTACAAATGAACAACTCTACAAAATTATTGAATATTATTACCAATATCTTAAAAAATACGATTCTCTATAGAAAAAATACGATTTTCTATAGAAAAAATACGATTTTCTATAGAAAAAATACGATTTTCTATAGAAAAAATACGATTTTCTATAGAAAAAATACGATTTTCTATAGAAAAAATACGATTTTCTATAGAAAAAATACGATTTTCTATAGAAAAAATACGATTTTCTATAGAAAAAATAAGTTTTTCTATAGAAAAAATAAGTTTTTCTATAGAAAAAATAAGTTTTTCTATAGAAAAAATAAGTTTTTCTATAGAATAAATAAGTTTTTCTATAGAAAAAATTAGTTTTTCTATTGAAAAAATAAGTTTTTCTATAGAAAAAATAAGTTTTTCTATAGAAAAAATAAGTTTTTCTATAGAAAAAATAAGTTTTTCTATAGAAAAAATAAGTCTTTCTATAGAAAAAATAAGTTTTTCTATAGAAAAAATAAGTTTTTCTATAGAAAAAATAAGTTTTTCTATAGAAAAAATAAGTTTTTCTATAGAAAAAATAAGTTTTTCTATAGAAAAAATAAGTTTTTCTATAGAAAAAATAAGTTTTTCTATAGAAAAAATAAGTTTTTCTATAGAAAAAATAAGTTTTTCTATAGAAAAAATAAGTTTTTCTATAGCAAAAGTAAGTTTTTCCATAGAAAAATAGGTATTTCTAAAGAAAAAATAAGTTTTTCTATAGAAAAAATAAGTTTTTCTATAGAAAAAATAAGTTTTTCTATAGAAAAAATAAGTTTTTCTATAGAAAAAATAAGTTTTTCTATAGAAAAAATAAGTTTTTCTATAGAAAAAATAAGTTTTTCTATAGGAAAAATATGTTTTTCTATAGAAAAAATAAGCTTTTCTATAGAAAAAATAAGTTTTTCTATAGAAAAAATAAGTTTTTCTATAGAAAAAATAAGTTTTTCTATAGAAAAAATAAGTTTTTCTATAGAAAAAATAAGTTTTTCTATAGAAAAAATAAGTTTTTTTATAGAAAAAATAAGTTTTTCTATAGAAAAAATAAGTTTTTCTATAGAAAAAATAAGTTTTTCTACAGAAAAAATAAGTTTTTCTATAGAAAAAATAAGTTTTTCTATAGAAAAAATAAGTTTTTCTATAGAAAAAATAAGTTTTTCTATAGAAAAAATAAGTTTTTCTATAGAAAAAATAAGTTTTTCTATAGAAAAAATAAGTTTTTCTATAGAAAAAATAAGTTTTTCTATAGAAAAAATAAGTTTTTCTATAGAAAAAATAAGTTTTTCTATGGAAAAAATAAGTTTTTCTATAGAAAAAATAAGTTTTTCTATAGAAAAAATAAGTTTTTCTATAGAAAAAATAAGTTTTTCTATAGAAAAAATAAGTTTTTCTATAGAAAAAATAAGTTTTTCTATAGAAAAAATAAGTTTTTCTATAGAAAAAATAAGTTTTTCTATAGAAAAAATAAGTTTTTCTATAGAAAAAATAAGTTTTTCTATAGAAAAAATAAGTTTTTCTATAGAAAAAATAAGTTTTTCTATAGAAAAAATAAGTTTTTCACTAGAAAAATTTTAGTTTTTCTATAGAAAAATTTAAGTTTTTCTATAGAAAAATTTAAGTTTTTCTATAGAAAAATTTAAGTTTTTCTATAGAAAAATTGAAGTTTTTCTATAGAAAAATTGAAGTTTTTCTATAGAAAAATTTAAGTTTTTCTATAGAAAAATTTAAGTTTTTCTATAGAAAAATTTAAGTTTTTCTATAGAAAAATTTAAGTTTTTCTATAGAAAAATTTAAGTTTTTCTATAGAAAAATTTAAGTTTTTCTATAGAAAAATTTTAGTTTTTCTATAGAAAAATCTAAGTTTTTCTATAGAAAAATTTAAGTTTTTCTATAGAAAAATCTAAGTTTTTCTATAGAAAAATTTAAGTTTTTCTATAGAAAAAATTAAGTTTTTCTATAGAAAAATTTAAATTTTTCTATAGAAAAATTTAAGTTTTTCTATAGAAAAATCTAAGTTTTTCTATAGAAAAATCTAAGTTTTTCTATATAAAAATCTAAGTTTTTCTATAGAAAAATCTAAGTTTTTCTATAGAAAAATTTAAGTTTCTCTGTAGATAAATTTAAGTTTTTCTGTAGAAAAATTTAAGTTTTTCTATAGAAAAATTTAAGTTTTTCTGTAGAAAAATTTAAGTTTTTCTGTAGAAAAATTTAAGTTTTTCTATAGAAAATTTTAAGTTTTTCTATAGAAAAATTTAAGTTTTTCTATAGAAAAATTTAAGTTTTTCTATAGAAAAATCTAAGTTTTTCTATAGAAAAATCTAAGTTTTTCTATAGAAAAATCTAAGTTTTTCTATAGAAAAATCTAAGTTTTTCTATAGAAAAATCTAAGTTTTTCTATAGAAAAATTTAAGTTTTTCTATAGAAAAATCTAAGTTTTTCTATAGAAAAATCTAAGTTTTTCTATAGAAAAATCTAAGTTTTTCTATAGAAAAAATTACGTTTTTTTTATAGAAAAATCTAAGTTTTTCTGTAGAAAAAATTACGTTTTTTTTATAGAAAAATCTAAGTTTTTCTGTAGAAAAATCTAAGTTTTTCTATAGAAAAATCTAAGTTTTTCTTTAGAAAATAATAAGTTTTGCTATAGAAAAATATAAGTTTATCTATAGAAAAAAATTAAGTTTTTCTTAGAAAAAATTAAGTGTTTCTATAGAAAAAATAAGTTTTTCAATATAAAAAAAGTTTTTCTGAAATAGGGGTGATATGACAGTTATTGTGAAATGATAGATAGCTTACTAACTTTTCAGCCCAACTGTTAGTTGAAATATAATTTGTAGATTTTTAAATAATGTGATTGAAGTTTTAAAGCCTCCTTGATTTAAAAAATTTATGTCATAATCTATTTTTTATTATTCTTTTGGATTTATAAAACATTTAAAATTTTTATTTTATATTTTTTATGATTATGACATTTTAATTTAAAAAATTTGTTTTTTTAACCTATAATAATTGCTACATTTATTACATGGATATAAATGACACTTTAATTAAAATTTTCCATAGCATTTATTAAGAAAAAAAATTGTTTCAATATTTATTGATATATTTGTGGAAGTTTAAGAGAATTTATAACATATATTACAAAGTATTTCCAAATGATTTTGTGATTAAATGAAATCTTAGTTTGTTGAGTTTGAATGAGCTTTTGGTTTTTGTCCAAAGCTTTAGTAATAAAAAAGTTATAGAGTTTTTAGCAAATTTAGTCACTAATTAATATCAATCATACGCTCTAGTTAATGGAAAAATAAAAACCTAAAAAAACTTAATTTATAATTAAAAATAGGACATGAATTAAATTTTTTATTGATTTGTAAATAAATATTTTTAATTTACTTTAATACAAAACCAAAATAATATTGATTTTTCGCAGAAAAACCAAGAAAATTAAAATAAATAAAAAATCCTTTTCCAAAAGAATCCACCACAAAATCAAATGATTCGTTTGTTTAGCTGTTTTTCTTGGTAGAAATGGGCGTTTAGAGTAAAATCAAATGGCACTTTAGGGAACAATTGTTTAAACAACTCACGAAGACCAGAGATAAAAGGACAAAATAAATGTTTTGGTTTAAATGTTAGTTAGAGAGTCAGAAAATGATGAAGAAGGATAAAGAGTAGAAAAAGCTAAAATATAGTTAAAAAATAGGAAAATTTAAGATTTCACTTGAAATTGAATTTGAGCAACATAAATTTGAACTTTGCTTAAAAATTTAACCTTGTAGTCTTTTTTATGTAAAATTCTTTAGAAAATTTATTCAAATTACATTTTCTTTTTAATTAAATACAAATTGTTCTTAAAAATGTTGCTTAAACATCATGTAATTTCTTGGTCTTTAACACATTAACAAGAGCGACGGGTAACTCGGCAACATGTGGTGAACAGCAGCAAAATTTTGGGAAGCAAAAAAATGTTGCTGAACTACAAGAATTTCTTCCATTTATTCAAATGTTTCGGAAAAGACATTAAGAAACTTCTTCACTGTTTGAAAAAAAAGAAAAAATATTAAAGTTATTTCCCTTAACATTTGTATCAAACAATTTTTTGGGGGTGTTTGTAGATCTTTAAGGCTAGGGCAAAAACTTGCTAAATGTTTGTTGATTGTCGATTTACGTTTCCTATTTTCTTCCTGTTTTTACCATTTTCCGTTAAGTATTGAGCAAATGCGTGTGTCTGCCTTTAAATTACAATTATTTTTGGTTGTTTCTTGGGCTCAAAGAAAAAGTGGAAAAGTTTTGTTTTTTTATATACAAAAATTTTTCTAACAGTTTTGGTTTCTTAGGCGTTTTATTGTTAGATATTGTTTAACAAAGTTTTTTTGCTGCCACTAAAAAACAGTTGTTTTATGGCTGTTGTTCATTAAGTCCGTGTTAGAAGAAAAATATTAATACAAAAAGTTTTCTTAAATAAATTTAAGGGTGAGTGCGTACTTGTACATGTCTTGTGGCCTTAACTAATGATAAAATAATTACAATTACAAAAATAGAAATTTGGAAAAATAAATAGACCAATAGTAAAAAGAAATTATAACATCTCAAAAATGTACAGATGAAACACCTGAGTAATTACAATTTATAATTATTTAAATTACAAATTTTGCTTACGAATTTTTAAAAGCCAAATTAAAAATTAAAATTTTTAAAAACTCAAATTTAAGTAACCATATCTTTTTTCTTATTTCCAATATATCGAATAATTTTATATGGTAAATGTAATAGAGTCCTAGGATCCTAAATCAATTAAAATTTTATCATAATTTTTTTAACTATAGAAGTTCTGATCAAAAACATAAATTCACTTATAATTATTGTCAATCATACGCTCCATATAACCAAAATTAACAATTTTCATTTTTTACCTTCTTTCAAATAAATTGCAGATTTATTTTTTCAATAGAAAAAATTTTTTAACGAAAATTTTTCTACACAAAAAATTTTTTAACGAAAATTTTTCTATAAAAAAATTTTTTAGCGAAAATTTTTCCATAGAAAAAATTTTTTAACGAAATTTTTTCTTAAGAAAAAAATTTTTAACTAAATTTTTTCTTAAGAAAAAATTTTTTAACGAAATTTTTCAATAACAAAAAATTTTTTAATGACATTGTTTCTTAAGAAACAATTTTTTAACGAAATTTTTGTTAAGAAACAATTTTTTAACGAAATTTTTTCTTAAGAAAAAATTTTTTAACTAATTTTTTTTTAAGAAACAATTTTTTTACGAAATTTTTTCTAATTTTTTCATAAGAAAAAATTTTTTTATAGTAAAAATTTTTGTCAACCGCCGTGGTATAGCAGGTTAGTCATCCGCCTAGCATACCAGAGGCCCAAGTTCGATCCCTGGCCAGACTCACTTGAAAAAACAAATTTTCAAAAAAGCGGCGGTTCACCTCATAACTCAGCTAGCCACTGGTTATTGAGTATTAGGCTATGTAAAACTTCTCTAACTAATGCATTTGCCGTTCGGAGCCGGCGTTAAAACGTAGGTCCCTTTCAATGAGTCTAAAAATAGAATCGGATGCAGCTCATTGTCTGAGAGAAGTACCCCTTGTTCCAATTGGAATGTTGTCGGGGAATTATATATATATAAAAATTTTTTAACGAAATTTTTTCTATAGAAAAAATTTTTAAACGAAAATTTTTCTATAGAAAAAATTTTTTATTGAAAATTTTTCTATAGAAAAAATTTTTTAACGAAAATTTTTTAGCAAAAATTTTTCTATAGAAACAATTTTTTAACGAAATTTTTTCTATATAAAAAATTTTTTAACGAAATTTTTTCTTAAGCAAAAATTTTTTAACAAAATTTTTTCTTAAGAAAAAATTTTTTAACGAAATTTTTTCTATAGAAAAATTTTTTAACGAAATTTTTTCTTAAGAAAAAATTTTTTCTTAAGAAAAAAATTTTTAACGAAATTTTTTCTTAAGAAAAAATTTTTTAACAAAATGTTTCCTTAAGAAAAAATTTTTTAATGAAATTTTTTCTTAAGAAAAATATTTTTAACGAATTTTTTTCTGAAGAAAAAATTTTTTAACGAAATTTTTTCTTAAGAAAAATATTTTTAACGAAATTTTTTCTTAAGAAAAATATTTTTAACGAATTTTTTTCTGAAGAAAAAATTTTTTAACGAAATTTTTTCTTAAGAAAAATATTTTTAACGAATTTTTTTCTGAAGACAAAATTTTTTAACGAAATTTTTTCTTAAGAAAAAATTTTTTAACGAAATTTTTTCTTAAGAAAAATATTTTTAACGAATTTTTTTCTGAAGAAAAAATTTTTTAACGAAATTTTTTCTTAAGAAAAATATTTTTAACGAATTTTTTTCTGAAGAAAAAATTTTTTAACGAATTTTTTTCTTAAGAAGAATTTTTTAACGAAATTTTTTCTTAAGAAAAAATTCTTTAACGAAATTTTTTCTTAAGAAAAAATTCTTTAACGAAATTTTTTCTTAAGAAAAAATTCTTTAACGAAATTTTTTCTTAAAAAAAAATTTTTTAACGAGATTTTTTCTTAAGAAAAAATTTTTTAACGAAATTTTTTTTTAAGAAAAAATTTTTTAACGAAATTTTTTCTTAAGAAAAATATTTTTAACGAATTTTTTTCTTAAGAAAAAATTTTTTAACGAATTTTTTTCTTAGGAAGAATTTTTTAACGGAATTTTTTCTTAAGAAAAAATTCTTTAACTAAATTTTTTCTTAAGAAAAAATTTTTTAACGAGATTTTTTCTTAAGAAAAAATTTTTTAACGAAATTTTTTCTTAAAAAAAAATTTTTTAACGAAATTTTTTCTTAAGAAAAAATCTTTTAACGAAATTTTTTCTTAAGAAAAAATTTTTTAACGAAATTTTTCTTAAGAAAAAATGTTTTCTATAGAAAAATTTTTTTAACGAAATGTTTTTTTAAGAAAAAAATTTTTTTCTAATTTTTTCTTAAGAAAATTTTTTTTTAATTTTTTCATAAGAAAAAATTTTTTAATGAAATTTTTTCTATAGAAAAAATTTTTTAACGAAATTTTTTTTAGAAAAAATTTTTTTACGAAATTTTTTCTATAGAAAAAATTTTTTATTGATAATTTTTCAATAGAAAAAATTTTTTAACGAAAATATTTTAACAAAAAATTTTCTATAGAAAAAATTTTTTAACGAAATTTTTTCTATAGAAAAAATTCTTTTAACGAAAATTTTTTAGTCAAATTTTTTCTATAGAAAATCAATTGTAAGTAAAAAAATATGCTTTAGTTTTCGTTAAAAAAATTGTTTCAATTTTTTCAACATTTACTTGAAAGAATTGATAATAAACCGGATACTTAGTAAATTCTTATCAGTTAATTTCCTGATCCCCAAAAATTCTTTTAAGAAAAGGATACTTAATAAATGAGTATCTTAAAAATTCCTATGATTCGAAAAAATTTCCACAAAATTCTAAAGAATTGTTCTTTTTTAACATTACAATTTTTTTACATTAATTTCTGTATTTTTTGAATACTTCCTACCTTTTCAAAAAAAAATTTCTTTTCATTCTTTAAAGATAATCTCCTCTGGTGTTTAATTTACCGCAAACCTTAATTTATTTTTTTGACATTTTGTTAACTGAAATTTGATAAAGGTTTAGAAAGAGTTTATGTAACCTTTAGGAAAATTTCAGACAGGTAAAAATTTAATTTCCCCGAAGATTTGAAGGTTAAAAAATGGTTCGTAATTTAATCTTTTCTGTTAGTTCTTTAAAGAATTTAATATTTAGTTAAATTAAAGATAATATTATATAAATTCTTACAAAAAAATATTTAATATGCTTAAGGAAATATATAACAAAAGAGTAATTACTTTCATTTCAATTCAAATAAATTCATTCAAAGACCTTCATTCATTTTCTAAAGATTTCTTATTACTTATTATTCTTAAATTTTACGCCTAATTAAAACAATTTAACATATAAAGAAACTTAAGCCAACAATAATTACATTTTTTCTCTTAACAAAAGCAAAAAGTTTAAAATGTCACAAACATTCAAATAAATGAATACAAAAGTATTCATTTGTTTATTTCATAAGAAAAACAACCCTTATTTTATTAAAATTGTTAAAATAAAAAATCAAGTAATTGAAAATATTCCATATGCATGTGTTAAACGCACTCGCATACTCATACACAGACTCCAACTCGCATACATTGGCATTAACAGGAAACAGGAAAGCAGTCAAGTGTAATTAAAAGTAAAATAACAATAACAAATAAACAAGAAATAATAACAACAAACGGTACTTTTTACTCCCTTTTCGTATTTGTTTTCTTTTCATAAAAAACATGAAGTAATAGGACAATAAAATATTGTTGCAACTGGAATCATCTACAACATATGCAACAGCCCTTAAAGGTATGCAATAGTTTTTGAATTTATACCCTACTACTATTTATACAAATATCTAGACTAAGATATAGACTAAGACATAGACTATGACATAGTTTTAGACATGACAAAGATATAGACTAAGATATAGAATAAGACATAGGCTAAGACATAGACTAAGACATAGACTAAGACATAGAATAAGACATAGACTAAGACATAGACTAAGACATAGACTAAGACATAGACTAAGACATAGACTAAGACATAGAATAAGACATAGACTAAGATATAAACTAAGACATAGACTAAGACATAGACTAAGACATAGACTAAGACATAGACTAAGACATAGACTAAGACATAGACCAAGACATGGACTAAGACATAGACTAAGACATAGACTAAGACATAGACTAAGACATAGACTAAGACATAGACTAAGACATAGACTAAGACATAGACTAAGACATAGACTAAGACATAGACTAAGACATAGACTAAGACATAGACTAAGAAATAGAATAAGACATAGACTAAGATATAAACTAAGACATAGACTAAGACATAGACTAAGACATAGACTAAGACATAGACTAAGACATAGACTAAGACATAGACCAAGACATGGACTAAGACATAGACTAAGACATAGACTAAGACATAGACTAAGACATAGACTAAGACATAGACTAAGACATAGACTAAGACATAGACTAAGACATAGACTAAGACATAGACTAAGAAATAGACTAACCAATAGACTAAGACATAGACTAAGACATAGACTAAGACATAGACTAAGACATAGACTAAGACATAGACTAAGACATAGACTAAGACATAGACTAAGACATAGACTAAGACATAGACTAAGACATAGACTAAGACATAGACTAAGACATAGACTAAGACATAGACTAAGACATAGACTAAGACATAGACTAAGACATAGACTAAGACATAGACTAAGACATAGACTAAGACATAGACTAAGACATAGACTAAGACATAGACTAAGACATAGACTAAGACATAGACTAAGACATAGACTAAGACATAGACTAAGACATAGACTAAGACATAGATTAAGACATAGACTTAGACATAGACTAAGACCTAGACTAAGACATAGACTAAGACATAGACTAAGACATAGACTAAGACATAGACTAAGACATAGACTAAGACATAGACTAAGACATAGACTAAGACATAGACAAAGACATAGACTAAGACATAGACTAAGACATAGACTAAGACATAGACTAAGATATAGACTAAAACATAGACTAAGACATAGACTAAGACATAGACTAAGACATAGACTAAGACATAGACTAAGACATAAACTAAGACATAGACTATTTAAGATATAGACTAATTAAGACATAGACTAAGACATAGACTAAGACATAGACTAAGACATAGACTAATACATAGACTAAGACATAGACTAAGACATAGACTAAGACATAGACTAAGACATAGACTAAGACATAGACTAAGACATAGACTAAGACATAGACTAAGACATAGACTAAGACATAGACTTAGACATAGACTAAGACATAGACTAAGACATAGACTAAGACATAGACTAAGACATAGACTAAGTCATAGACTAATACATAGACTAAGACATAGACTAAGACATAGACTAAGACATAGACTAAGACATAGACTAAGACATAGACTAAGACATAAACTAAGACATAGACTAAGGCATAGACTAAGACGTAGACTAAGACATAGACTAAGACATAGACTAAGACATAGACTAAGACATAGACTAAGACATAGACTAAGACATAGACTAAGACGTAGACTAAGACATAGACTAAGACATAGACTAAGACATAGACTAAGACATAGACTTAGACATAGACTAAGACATAGACTAAGACATAGACTAAGACATAGACTAAGACATAGACATAGACTAAGACATAGACTAAGACATAGACTAAGATATAGACTAAGACATAGACTTAGACATAGACTAAGACATAGACTAAGACATAGACTAAGACATAGACTAAGACATAGACCCAAGACATAGACTAAGACATAGACTAAGACATAGACTAAGACATAGACTAAGACATAGACTAAGACATAGACTAAGACATAGACTAAGACATAGACTAAGACATAGACTAAGACATAGACTAAGACATAGACTAAGACATAGACTAAGACATAGACTAAGACATAGACTAAGACATAGACTAAGACATAGACTAAGACATAGACTAAGACATAGACTAAGACATAGACTAAGACATAGACTAAGACATAGACTAAGACATAGACTAAGACATAGACTAAGACATAGACTAAGACATAGACTAAGACATAGACTAAGACATAGACTAAGACATAGACTAAGACATAGACTAAGACATAGACTAAGACATAGACTAAGACATAGACTAAGACATAGACTAAGACATAGACTAAGACATAGACTAAGACATAGACTAAGACATAGACTAAGACATAGACTAAGACGTAGACTAAGACATAGACTAAGACATAGACTAAGACATAGACTAAGACATAGACTAAGACATAGACTAAGACATAGACTAAGACATAGACTAAGACATAGACTAAGACATAGACTAAGACATAGACTAAGACATAGACTAAGACATAGACTAAGACATAGACATAGACTAAGACATAGACTAAGACATAGACTAAGACATAGACTAAGACATAGACTAAGACATAGACTAAGACATAGACTAAGACATAGACTAAGACATAGACTAAGACATAGACTAAGACATAGACTAAGACATAGACTAAGACATAGACTAAGACATAGACTAAGACATAGACTAAGTCATAGACTAAGACATAGACTAAGACATAGACTAAGACATAGACTAAGACATAGACTAAGACATAGACTAAGACATAGACTAAGACATAGACTAAGACATAGACTAAGACATAGACTAAGACATAGACTAAGACATAGACTAAGACATAGACTAAGACATAGACTAAGACATAGACTAAGACATAGACTAAGACATAGACTAAGACATAGACTAAGACATAGACTAAGACATAGACTAAGACATAGACTAAGACATAGACTAAGACATAGACTAAGACATAGACTAAGACATAGACTAAGACATAGACTAAGACATAGACTAAGACATAGACTAAGACATAGACTAAGACATAGACTAAGACATAGACTAAGACATAGACTAAGACATAGACTAAGACATAGACTACGACATAGACTAAGACATAGCCTAAGACATAGACTAAGACATAGACTAAGACATAGACTAAGACATAGACTAAGACATAGACTAAGACATAGACTAAGACATAGACTAAGACATAGACTAAGACATAGACTAAGACATAGACTAAGACATAGACTAAGACATATACTAAGACATAGACTAAGACATAGACTAAGACATAGACTAAGACATAGACTAAGACATAGACTAAGACATAGACTAAGACATAGACCAAGACATGACTATGACTGAAGTGTCTCTTACTAAGTCGGTTTTGACCTATTATTTGGTTTTTTTGTTTGTATTGAAAATCTATTGAACCTTTAATAAGGACATAATGTTTCATTAAAGCTGAAAGCTTTAGAGTATGAAGGAGTTATTGTGTGGAGAATTCGTGTTTACATCAAATGCACTTTAGTAATGACATTGTACACATGTAGTTAATCAGGCACATAAGGCTTCGATTCCTGGCAGCCTCTACTCTGTCCCTTACTATTTGGTGTTTGTTGTTTGTATAACTTTTAATATCCTGTTAAATGTAAACTATATTGGCAAATGTGTGCTTAAATGTTCGTCTTATTGTCCTGGTTATATGTAATTCTTTTCCTCTACTTTTTCTATAAAACTTTCCATATGCAGGATAAAAAGCCAGTTGGCTTGAATTGGTGTGGGTATGTGTTTGTATTATTTTAATATTGATAATATTAAAAGCTTGTTTACAACTGCATATACACTACAGTCTTTATTGGTGTACATATATATAGATGTGTGTTTGTATGTATGTATTTTTCAGGCATACACGGACTCATTAATGTAGAAATTACACTCATAGTATTTAACACAGTTTGATACTTGTGTGTGTAAAACACTTTTTATGTTCTAGATAAGAGCTGGTTGCTGTTAAATACTTAAACATTTTACATACAATATTTGGTTGCCTGTTTTTTCTTTTTTCTGTTTAATTTTTGTATGTTCTCGTTTGGTGGTATATTTTCATGTAAAACATTTTTAATTGTATTTGGGAAAAGGCTGCGTATATGAGACGATTTAGTAGTTAATGACGTCTTTGGGTAAATGCTATCAAACCGGTGTTTAACAAAGTGTAAACGCAGGATTTTTTAAGACTGAAGAAACGCAAGGACTGAAAAAGAAACAAAATGTTTAACACGTGTTTGAATAATTTGGAAAAAGTTTTCATTTGTCAGAGATAAGTAAGGACAGATAGCAGCTAAAGTTTTTGTCATTCTCATGGTTATAATTAAGATGATGGGAAAAAAGTTTAAAATAAAAGGTTGTATTTTTTGAGTTTTCATTTAATATTCCTACATAGGCTATAACATTGACTAACTTATAGACTAAGACCTTAAATATGATAAAAGCTAAAAAATAACCCTTAATTTATAAAAAAAAATATTTTAATTTTATTTAAAATATCTCTAAATTTCTAAATTATCTTGTTATTTCTATTACCTAAAACATAATCTACCTTATAAATAATTCTATTATTTTCTAAACTTTCTTTGCATAAATTAAGCTTGAAATTTCTTTCAGTAAACACAAATTTTACCACAAATTTGAACCTCATAAAAATATTTACAAATTTCTTCATAACAGAAAAAAATATAAACAATTTCTTATTTATAAAAACAGATAAATTTTGTAAGTTTTTTATGCAAATTTTTTATGGTTTTCTTAAAAAATAAGATATTACAAAAAATACTATTTTTCTAACAAAAATATTTTCTAGTTTAATTAATTAGACCATAATCAACCAGGAATTTTCTTCTAAATACCACAAAAAAGGTAATTTAAGCTCTTACTATAATAACAAAAATATTAAAAAAAAAAAAAAACATAAAAAACAACAAAAAATATAACAATAAGAAAAACAAAAGATAAAATTATCAAAGAAGAAACATCTCTTAAACGTAAAAATATTATGAGACTTAACACAAATACAAAAAGGTACAAGCAAGAAGGACAAACGGTAAGAAAGACGAATGGATAGACAGACGAACAGTTTAATGAGCCACAAAATGATCTACTTAATGCCTGATATATAAAATGCAGGAAAGCTTGGGAAGCTTAGATATTTAACAAAATTATTTAAAACTTCTCAGACATACCTCGTAAATGTTCTGAAGCAAAACATGACATACAATTTAGGTAGTAGGCAAATATTCCTGAGAAATTTGTTATTAAAATCTACAAAACCCAACAATTGCAAAAATAACTTAGATATTTGTGGCAAGGAAACAACATTAAAGGAGATAAAGTGGCAGCAGTTGTGTGTAGTACAAGTGGTAAGAGCTTTAAGGTAGTTGCAAGTTAAATTGGCAACAAATAAGAAAAGAAAACCGATAGCAAATAATAGATATACTATAGAAATGAAGTAGAAGGATTCAAAGAACAAAATGAAATTGGAACAAAACTACAACAGAACTAGAACAGAACTAAAACAGAACTAGGACAGAACTAGAACAGAACTAGAACAGAACTAGAACAGAACTAGAACAGAACTAGAACAGAACTAGAACAGAACTAGAACAGAACTAGAACAGAACTAGAACAGAACTAGAACAGAACTAGAACAGAACTAGAACAGAACTAGAACAGAACTAGAACAGAACTAGAACAGAACTAGAACAGAACTAGAACAGAACTAGAACAGAACTAGAACAGAACTAGAACAGAACTAGAACAGAACTAGAACAGAACTAGAACAGAACTAGAACAGAACTAGAACAGAACTAGAACAGAACTAGAACAGAACTAGAACAGAACTAGAACAGAACTAGAACAGAACTAGAACAGAACTAGAACAGAACTAGAACAGAACTAGAACAGAACTAGAACAGAACTAGAACAGAACTAGAACAGAACTAGAACAGAACTAGAACAGAACTAGAACAGAACTAGAACAGAACTAGAACAGAACTAGAACAGAACTAGAACAGAACTAGAACAGAACTAGAACAGAACTAGAACAGAACTAGAACAGAACTAGAACAGAACTAGAACAGAACTAGAACAGAACTAGAACAGAACTAGAACAGAACTAGAACAGAACTAGAACAGAACTAGAACAGAACTAGAACAGAACTAGAACAGAACTAGAACAGAACTAGAACAGAACTAGAACAGAACTAGAACAGAACTAGAACAGAACTAGAACAGAACTAGAACAGAACTAGAACAGAACTAGAACAGAACTAGAACAGAACTAGAACAGAACTAGAACAGAACTAGAACAGAACTAGAACAGAACTAGAACAGAACTAGAACAGAACTAGAACAGAACTAGAACAGAACTAGAACAGAACTAGAACAGAACTAGAACAGAACTAGAACAGAACTAGAACAGAACTAGAACAGAACTAGAACAGAACTAGAACAGAACTAGAACAGAACTAGAACAGAACTAGAACAGAACTAGAACAGAACTAGAACAGAACTAGAACAGAACTAGAACAGAACTAGAACAGAACTAGAACAGAACTAGAACAGAACTAGAACAGAACTAGAACAGAACTAGAACAGAACTAGAACAGAACTAGAACAGAACTAGAACAGAACTAGAACAGAACTAGAACAGAACTAGAACAGAACTAGAACAGAACTAGAACAGAACTAGAACAGAACTAGAACAGAACTAGAACAGAACTAGAACAGAACTAGAACAGAACTAGAACAGAACTAGAACAGAACTAGAACAGAACTAGAACAGAACTAGAACAGAACTAGAACAGAACTAGAACAGAACTAGAACAGAACTAGAACAGAACTAGAACAGAACTAGAACAGAACTAGAACAGAACTAGAACAGAACTAGAACAGAACTAGAACAGAACTAGAACAGAACTAGAACAGAACTAGAACAGAACTAGAACAGAACTAGAACAGAACTAGAACAGAACTAGAACAGAACTAGAACAGAACTAGAACAGAACTAGAACAGAACTAGAACAGAACTAGAACAGAACTAGAACAGAACTAGAACAGAACTAGAACAGAACTAGAACAGAACTAGAACAGAACTAGAACAGAACTAGAACAGAACTAGAACAGAACTAGAACAGAACTAGAACAGAACTAGAACAGAACTAGAACAGAACTAGAACAGAACTAGAACAGAACTAGAACAGAACTAGAACAGAACTAGAACAGAACTAGAACAGAACTAGAACAGAACTAGAACAGAACTAGAACAGAACTAGAACAGAACTAGAACAGAACTAGAACAGAACTAGAACAGAACTAGAACAGAACTAGAACAGAACTAGAACAGAACTAGAACAGAACTAGAACAGAACTAGAACAGAACTAGAACAGAACTAGAACAGAACTAGAACAGAACTAGAACAGAACTAGAACAGAACTAGAACAGAACTAGAACAGAACTAGAACAGAACTAGAACAGAACTAGAACAGAACTAGAACAGAACTAGAACAGAACTAGAACAGAACTAGAACAGAACTAGAACAGAACTAGAACAGAACTAGAACAGAACTAGAACAGAACTAGAACAGAACTAGAACAGAACTAGAACAGAACTAGAACAGAACTAGAACAGAACTAGAACAGAACTAGAACAGAACTAGAACAGAACTAGAACAGAACTAGAACAGAACTAGAACAGAACTAGAACAGAACTAGAACAGAACTAGAACAGAACTAGAACAGAACTAGAACAGAACTAGAACAGAACTAGAACAGAACTAGAACAGAACTAGAACAGAACTAGAACAGAACTAGAACAGAACTAGAACAGAACTAGAACAGAACTAGAACAGAACTAGAACAGAACTAGAACAGAACTAGAACAGAACTAGAACAGAACTAGAACAGAACTAGAACAGAACTAGAACAGAACTAGAACAGAACTAGAACAGAACTAGAACAGAACTAGAACAGAACTAGAACAGAACTAGAACAGAACTAGAACAGAACTAGAACAGAACTAGAACAGAACTAGAACAGAACTAGAACAGAACTAGAACAGAACTAGAACAGAACTAGAACAGAACTAGAACAGAACTAGAACAGAACTAGAACAGAACTAGAACAGAACTAGAACAGAACTAGAACAGAACTAGAACAGAACTAGAACAGAACTAGAACAGAACTAGAACAGAACTAGAACAGAACTAGAACAGAACTAGAACAGAACTAGAACAGAACTAGAACAGAACTAGAACAGAACTAGAACAGAACTAGAACAGAACTAGAACAGAACTAGAACAGAACTAGAACAGAACTAGAACAGAACTAGAACAGAACTAGAACAGAACTAGAACAGAACTAGAACAGAACTAGAACAGAACTAGAACAGAACTAGAACAGAACTAGAACAGAACTAGAACAGAACTAGAACAGAACTAGAACAGAACTAGAACAGAACTAGAACAGAACTAGAACAGAACTAGAACAGAACTAGAACAGAACTAGAACAGAACTAGAACAGAACTAGAACAGAACTAGAACAGAACTAGAACAGAACTAGAACAGAACTAGAACAGAACTAGAACAGAACTAGAACAGAACTAGAACAGAACTAGAACAGAACTAGAACAGAACTAGAACAGAACTAGAACAGAACTAGAACAGAACTAGAACAGAACTAGAACAGAACTAGAACAGAACTAGAACAGAACTAGAACAGAACTAGAACAGAACTAGAACAGAACTAGAACAGAACTAGAACAGAACTAGAACAGAACTAGAACAGAACTAGAACAGAACTAGAACAGAACTAGAACAGAACTAGAACAGAACTAGAACAGAACTAGAACAGAACTAGAACAGAACTAGAACAGAACTAGAACAGAACTAGAACAGAACTAGAACAGAACTAGAACAGAACTAGAACAGAACTAGAACAGAACTAGAACAGAACTAGAACAGAACTAGAACAGAACTAGAACAGAACTAGAACAGAACTAGAACAGAACTAGAACAGAACTAGAACAGAACTAGAACAGAACTAGAACAGAACTAGAACAGAACTAGAACAGAACTAGAACAGAACTAGAACAGAACTAGAACAGAACTAGAACAGAACTAGAACAGAACTAGAACAGAACTAGAACAGAACTAGAACAGAACTAGAACAGAACTAGAACAGAACTAGAACAGAACTAGAACAGAACTAGAACAGAACTAGAACAGAACTAGAACAGAACTAGAACAGAACTAGAACAGAACTAGAACAGAACTAGAACAGAACTAGAACAGAACTAGAACAGAACTAGAACAGAACTAGAACAGAACTAGAACAGAACTAGAACAGAACTAGAACAGAACTAGAACAGAACTAGAACAGAACTAGAACAGAACTAGAACAGAACTAGAACAGAACTAGAACAGAACTAGAACAGAACTAGAACAGAACTAGAACAGAACTAGAACAGAACTAGAACAGAACTAGAACAGAACTAGAACAGAACTAGAACAGAACTAGAACAGAACTAGAACAGAACTAGAACAGAACTAGAACAGAACTAGAACAGAACTAGAACAGAACTAGAACAGAACTAGAACAGAACTAGAACAGAACTAGAACAGAACTAGAACAGAACTAGAACAGAACTAGAACAGAACTAGAACAGAACTAGAACAGAACTAGAACAGAACTAGAACAGAACTAGAACAGAACTAGAACAGAACTAGAACAGAACTAGAACAGAACTAGAACAGAACTAGAACAGAACTAGAACAGAACTAGAACAGAACTAGAACAGAACTAGAACAGAACTAGAACAGAACTAGAACAGAACTAGAACAGAACTAGAACAGAACTAGAACAGAACTAGAACAGAACTAGAACAGAACTAGAACAGAACTAGAACAGAACTAGAACAGAACTAGAACAGAACTAGAACAGAACTAGAACAGAACTAGAACAGAACTAGAACAGAACTAGAACAGAACTAGAACAGAACTAGAACAGAACTAGAACAGAACTAGAACAGAACTAGAACAGAACTAGAACAGAACTAGAACAGAACTAGAACAGAACTAGAACAGAACTAGAACAGAACTAGAACAGAACTAGAACAGAACTAGAACAGAACTAGAACAGAACTAGAACAGAACTAGAACAGAACTAGAACAGAACTAGAACAGAACTAGAACAGAACTAGAACAGAACTAGAACAGAACTAGAACAGAACTAGAACAGAACTAGAACAGAACTAGAACAGAACTAGAACAGAACTAGAACAGAACTAGAACAGAACTAGAACAGAACTAGAACAGAACTAGAACAGAACTAGAACAGAACTATAACAGAACTAGAACAGAACTAGAACAGAACTAGAACAGAACTAGAACAGAACTAGAACAGAACTAGAACAGAACTAGAACAGAACTAGAACAGAACTAGAACAGAACTAGAACAGAACTAGAACAGAACTAGAACAGAACTGGAACAGAACTAGAACAGAACTAGAACAGAACTAGAACAGAACTAGAACAGAACTAGAACAGAACTAGAACAGAACTAGAACAGAACTAGAACAGAACTAGAACAGAACTAGAACAGAACTAGAACAGAACTAGAACAGAACTTAAACTTTTAAAAATAGATATAAACCGGAAACAAACGAAACCCGAAAATAGATATAAACAGATGAAACCCGGAAATAGAAATAAACCAGAAATATATGAAAACCGGAAATAGATATATACAGGAAACAAATGAAAACCGGAACAGGTATAAACAGGAAACAGATGAAACCCGGAAATAGATATAAATCGGAAATATATGAAAACCGGATATAGATATGAACAGGAAATAGATGAAACCCGGAAATATATATAAACCGGAAATATATGAAAACCGGAAACAGGTATAAACAGGAAACAGATGAAACCCGGAAATAGATGTAAACCTGAAATATATGAAAACGGAAATATTAAATCGGAAATAGAAATAGGACTAAGATAAATTTAACTTTATACAAAATACAACAAAACTTGGATGGAAAGGAAACATGAAATATAACAAACCTGGAAAATTAAAGTTAATGGGAAATACTTTCAAACTAGTAACAAGACTTAAATAGAAATAGAGCTGAATAAGTCACAGGACTTAATTTAATTTTAAATTGAGCCACCCTAATTTGGCCATTTAAGACAGACACCCAAAACACAATTGCCTTTTGCATGTGTGTATTTTAAATATACAATAATAAAGACTTAACATGTGTTGTAGTCTGTCTACACACACATAGTTTGTATACATACAAACAAATTCGAATGTATCTCAACATTTTGTTAAACATTAACAAAAGCTGCAGCTCCAGTAAAAGGAATCAAGTGAAAAAAGCCTATTAAATAACATATCAAAAGCAGAGCCAAATACAAAAGTAAGCCCCTGGCTCCTCCCATATTTCCTAGATTTCCCTGTTGGTACTTCATTGAGTTGAAATACTATAATTTTTTCTTATATTGCTGAAAACATTAGCATTTGTTAGGAGTATCTTACTTTTTAGGAATATTATTACTGTTGAAAGTTTTACTTTAATGTGATGGAAAAAAGCTTAAGAATGAATAACAGAAGGAAAGAAAAGACTTATTAGAAATAAATACAAGAAATAAAATTTAAGTACTTTATGTTTCAAGCAAGAGGAGTTTGTCTGTATGTGAAGAAATGTGTTATAAGAACTAGACAAAGACATTGAATCGAAGGAAAACAAAAACAGAAAAGAAACAATAAGGAAGTTAATATTATTTACGTAAATTGTTTTTTTATGTAAATAAAATGTTTGTATTTTTCAAGCAAATTTAAAGGGATTTTCTGGAAAATTTGCTTACATTTAAGAAGTTAGTTATAGGAAAAATATTAAAGTTTTAAAGTTAAAAATAAGTAAAATATAAATAAAGTCTGGCAAATTTACTTCTTTTTTGGGAGTAGAAGGTAAACATTTCAAATTTTATTTAAAAATTTAAATGTTCTTTTATTTTAATTAAAGAATTTTTTACAAAAATATTTTTAGAAAATAAAATTTTTCTCAGATTTATATTTCTCCTTCAAATTTTCCTAAGTTTTTCTTGTACTCTGTTTTTGGGAGTATTATTTTCCTATTAGCTTATTAGCCAGCTTTTCAAATCCTTTTGTTTTTCAAAAATACTCCTGCAAATAAAAGAGTTATTAACATTTTTGTAAAACACTAGACAATTAATATCAATCATACGCTCCCATTAATGAAAAATTTAAATTTCATTTATTTTCCCCTTGGAAAATATTTTTAAATTTTTTTAATTTACTTAAGTGAACTTAAGTTTCTATATTTTATTATAATGTCAAGAGTTTTCCTTTTATAAAATTCTAAGCTAATTAAAGTCAACATTTAAAAATCATTTAAAATTCAAATGTCATCAAATTTTTTGTGAAAACACTAAAGATTGAATAATAAAGCAAAAAATGGAAGTGAATTGTGTAGATTTTTAACATTTTACTCATAAAATATTCAGTGCAGATTTTCTTGAAAACGAAAAGTAGGAAAAAATCAAATTTTCTTGCCATTCTTGATGACTTTGTAAGGAAATATTTGTGAGGGAAAATATTTGTCGAAGAAATTCGTTCATCAATCTTAAGATTCATACTTTCTTTTTTCTTTAGCTTTTCTAGAAAATTTTGATTTCGTTAGGGGAAAATTTTGTATAGCCTGATATAGGCTTTTCTTTGAATGTCATGATAATTAAGATTTTTTTCTCTTGATAACAAATTTACCATGTTAACATTATGTCATATACATAAAATTAGTAGCTCGAGGAACAGAATAGAAAAATTCTCATTAAAATGATAATGGCAATTAATAAAATTTGGGTCATTGAAGGGGAAATTTTTTTCATTTATTTAGGTTTTTTCTTTGTTTGCCAGAGAAAAATGTTTAGCCAAAATACAAAATTTATAGGTTTTTTTTTTCGTTTTGGGATAGCAAAAGAGGTTATGAATTTTAATTAATTTGTAGGGTTAGAAAAGTTAATTTAATAAAAAATTTTGCAAAATAAATAAATATTAATAAAATTGCTTCAAATTAAATAAGGAAAGCTGTTTTATACTTCAGTATAAACAAATTGTCGAAAAAAGCTTTTAAAGGGACAATATCTAATATTTAAAAATTGTCTTATGGGAACGTATGATTGATATTAATTATAACGAGATTTACTAAAACTTTAATAACTTTTTTGTTTGCAAGAAGATTTGCGAAATTTAAAAGAATTTAGAGCGAAAACTTATGACAGATTTAAATTAATTACTTCAGAAGCTATCACTGAAAAGTCTTTTTCTCAAATTGCCTTAAGAGTTATTAAAATTTCAATATGAAATTTTCTAATAATCTTTTAACTTGGATACCAGTTTATATAGACCCTCCAAAGCTGATGAGAAAAGGCTTCAAATTATAACCAGAAAGACATTTTATATGGATGTAGAATAAAATGTACGAACAAATCCTTCAAAAAGAAAATATCTGAAATTTAAAATTGTACGATGGGTGCGTATGATTGATATAGATTATATAGACATTTACTTAAATTTCAATAACTTTTTTGCTAGTAAGAATATTTTCAAACTTGAAAAGAAAATTGGAAGAAAACTTATTAAAGGTTTTTGGGAAAAGTATTAAAAGACCAAGTAGCCAGGTCTGTCTAGTAAAGTGAATAGCTTGACCAGCAAAAATAAGTTCTAAGACGTTATTTTTGATTTTATGGGTTAGGGGTTTCTAAGAAGGCTTTCGTAGGTTTATTAAAATCCCAAAATGTGTAAAATGTTTGCTTTTGATTTCATTGAAAAAGATTTTAAAGTTTCTTTGAAAAAAAAAAACATATTCAATATTTTCATACCAAACTTCTTAATTAATATCAATCATACGCCCTGTTAACCTAAAATATAAAATCACAAAAAACTTGCTTATCTAAGAAGATACTAGATTACAATCTGTCTAGTAAAGTGAATATCTTGACTAGGAAATAAGAATAAGTTATTACCTTCAAAATCTTCAGAAGGGTAACCATTATTAACGTATAAGCTAGAGTGATCTAAGTTTTAAGGTAATACTTTTTGAATTTAAGGCTTATGTTTTGTAAAAACGCTTTCGGTGATCGTAGCTTTATTGAAATTCCCAAAAAGTTTAAAATGTTTGCTTTTGATTTCATTGAAAACAAGTAAGAGTGGTATATTCGGCTTTGCCGAATCTTGGATACCCTTCACCAATGGTGCTGCAAAAGTACTTAATGTAATTCCTAGCAAAATTTGGTTATACTAGTATTATATGCAAAGAGTCTTTAAAATTAAGAGTCGGAAAAAGAAAAGCTTTTCGGTGGCGTCATCATCTAGGATAGTTATGCACCCAAAGGTTAGGTTGGGCAGGTGGCTAATGTCTAGGGAAGCTTCACTTGGGTTCTAAAGTGGTCCCTTTGTGAAAGATAATGATTACTAGACTACAAGTAGAGAATACATATTTAAGCCAGCCAGTAGCTTCGAAATAAAATATACACATATTTTACGAACATTTAATAAAGTTCGATAGACCAGATAAACCATGCAGAAAAGATGCTTCAAAATGTAGATGCCCTTACATTTGCAATAGCACATCGATTTGATGAAGTTTAAGTATTCTGGCATGCAACCCAAAAACGCTGTGCCCAGTGAGGGTTGTGCACTTTAATTCGTACGAATTATCCAACTAGTAAAAGTTCTTGATTAGTTATGTAAAACTCTGAAGTTAGCGGACTGATTTAGGTCAAAGCTTTAATAATGATTGTCAATGTATACAAGCCTTAAAATTAAAGGGTATACACTCTTAGTTTTAGATACATACGTGAAATATATAGCTTTTGAATGGATGGTTATCAGCTTTGTCGGAAAAGTTTACTTATTAATTTGAAGTTAGTTAATTAATTAAAATGAACACTTCATCAATAATATTTGGGATGTATAGTTCTTTCGATCTGTCCGATGGATGTTTGGAAAGTTTTGCTCTAGTTCTTTGTGCAATTTTAATGTGATTTAATTTATCAGC